>WBNO01001047.1:0-10206 GCA_013400575.1 Peucedramus taeniatus
TAATTTGTAGACTTCTGTCATGCTGTCACTTCTTTTTCCTCTCTAATCTAACTATCTCTACGCTTTCACACTCTCCTTACATAAAAACTCACACCACATTTACATTCCTCTAACCATTTTTTTTCATTTATTTCCCTGGACCCTTAGTATCTCTGCAGTATTATTTTCAAGCTGGTTGGCCTAGAGGGAACAGAGAGGACATGTCACTGGCTTCTATAATTATATTCTATTGTTCTCAATATTGTTTTATATCTTTTTCCTCCTACATTCTTTCAGTTTGCCAACACTATTGCTGCTCTCAGAACATATGGTTTGGCTAGATGTCTGTTGTGACACTTTTTTTGCTGCATGGTTATGATTTAGAGCTGAGCAATATGTCATTCTGATTTTTCCTTCCAACTTGCATTAATTTGCCTTTGTCTGCAAGGAATTTAATCTACCACCAAGCCACCTAGCTTCCTTTACTCCAGCAGAAGTTCCTCACAGACTTGTCTCAGTTGGACTACCTTATTTATGTCCAAGTAATTTACAAACCTTGCCTCCTTATTGTGTCACTTGTTTTCTAAAATCATTCCTGGTGAAGCTTTTCTTTCCTTGAAAAACAGAATTTTTCACAGTTCCTTTGAAATTGTCTGAATTAGCAGAAGCACCCCATAGAGAGCCGCAGACAAAGTAACATAGTGTGACAGCCTTTTTCCTGGAGGAATACTGTAAAAAAAAAGAACAGTCAACATAAATTAAGCAATTTTGATACTTTGACAAACCCTGTCTTGCCTCAGTTTTAGACTCTGGTGCTAGTTTTCTCATGAGGATGAGAAATTCCCTGCCCAGTTCCTCAAAACAGGAAGGAAGGCCTTAGTCCCCCAGCAAGAGGAAGACGGTGGGGTCTGTGAACAACCTCACACAGGACTGACAGGAAGGATGTCATTTTCACAGCTCCAAAGTCACAGGATTATTGTGCATGTAGCAGTATTTAGTACAAAGTGACTAGGGTTTTATATTGCAAAGAGGAATTATGCATGTGCAGAAACTGAGAGACCAATGGCAGAAACAGGAGACAAGGCCACCAGTGGAGATATGCAAGGAGCTGAGTGGTGAGAGAGGAATGGAAGCAACATATAACTTGCATTTTATGGGTCCAGCTGGGTTTGCTCCCTTCTGACACACACAACTGGAGTTTCTGTGAATTTCCTTGATTTTGATTCACCTAAATGTGAAGTGCTAAAATGTCTTTGTCCCTCCCGGTGTAATCAGTTCATCCTGCAGCTTGCTCACTTGACCTAGAAAGTTAAGGGGAGGCAATCCCAAAGCAAGCTCCATTTTCCAGCACTATTTCACAACCCTGAGCTCTTCTCCAGTCTTTCTGACTGTTTTCACTCACCTTTGCCTCTGTCTCTCAAGGGTTCAGGCACTATTCATAGTGGGTAGTATCTAGGCCATACAGCAGAAGGGATATGTAAGGAGCAAGTCTTTGCATGGGAATGGTTAAAAGCAACACACACCTGATCTTTTCATTCCATGTGACAAATAAAATTTGGATTCCCATTCAGGTCCATAGGATAGTCACTGATTTCAGTGAAGTCTTGGTGAGGATTTTTCAAATTACCTGTCATAATCTATTTCTGCCACTGGAGTAAATTCTAAAAAGATTTTGACTTCAGCAGAGCTAAGTTGCTTATCACTGAACATTATGATAACCTGCCCATTGTAAACATTACTGCTAGAAGTACAGTAGCATCATTCATTCCTTAATTCCTTTAAGTCCCTGGATGTCTTCAGTCCCACTCTTGAAACTTCACTTGTATTTCACATTTCTTCCATTTCACGTTTTGACCATTCACTCTGGCATACATTCTTAACTTTCTTACTTGGGAAATAGTGGATATTTCCATGGTATACCAGTGATTGACATTAGCACATGTTTTATCAGACCTAGCATGAGAACAGAAAAATTGCAGTGTCCAAATACTGTGATCAGTGGCTTCTGCTCAAACCTCTTCAGCATCTGAGAGTAAAATATTTCTCTAGGTAATCTGTTTCCCATTGCAGTTTTAAAGGTCTGCAACATTTTTATAGGCACAAGGACTAAAGTGACTCAAGACTAAACTGTGTTGGCTCACCCTGGGGTAACCCCTATAAATGACAAACAAATCAGCATTTCACAGTTAAAAAACAACACCAAGTGTTCTACAAAATCCCCCAGAAGTTTACTGCAGTGATGCTAACAATGCTAGACATTAAGGCAAGGAATTTCCTTTTTCCATTTCAAGAGAAAAACACCACAGCTGTTTCTCAGTGGATTCCCAGCCAAGTTGAAAAGGTCACTGACCCAACCATGATGTAACACAAAATACTGGGAATGGTGACTCCCTCAAACAGCTCTTCTCCAAAGCACTGTCCAATAAAAATTTTCACTCTACATAAAATGTGTTCATCTAATGTGCTTCTTGCACTAAAGCCTTACTTAAAAAGAGTGGCAAGAGTCTTTGCTCTTCTATTGGTTGAACAATCTGCAAAAAAAAAAAAAAAAAAAAAAAAAAAAAAAACCAAACAACAACAACAACAACAACAACAACAACAACAACAACAACAACAACAACAAACCAAAAACAACAACGACAACAACAACAACAACAACTGGTAGGAATAGGGAAAATCTGTTCCTGAAAAGTACATGCATTACCTTTAAGTACTGTGGAGGGTCAATGTTAGCCTCAAGACTCACTGTATAATCAATGGTGGTCCTGTTAGAAACTGCAAGGGTAGTAATTTCACTTTCTCAGCAAAACACCTAAGTTATCACAGAGCCTAAACAGTAAAGACAGAAGCCAAGGGCTGGAGGAGCTCTGATGATGACTCACATGATGGAACAGTAGTGGAGGCCCTGTGACTGAAAGCATGTGGAAACACCTGAGTGCAGATCACCCTCTCCCCTCCAGAGAGGCGAGAGATACATGCTCATTTCCAAGATGGTGAGGGAAACTGGAGGCCTGGCAGGGTTGGAGCAACATAGGAAAGGTTACTGGTATAGCTGATAGCATTTGCACAGGAACCTGACACCTGCACTGGACTGGCACCAGCAGAAAACCATGGAGAAGTGGCTTACTGGGAGGGGACGCCTGTGGGAAGAAGCCCTGAGAGCTGATGGCAGGGGATAACCAGGGTAATGCCTCCTTCAACAGAGCAGTGAAGAAAAGCTGTAATTTGCAATTAATTCTCCTTGTTACTAGGAAGTGAGAAAATATGACTCTTTGTTCACAGATTGACTATTTCTGAGTAGATATTCTAGTTTTAGCACATGTTTTCTTTATACAGCCTATATTTTGAAGGGTTAAATGATTGTATACCTGAGTGGCTCCTACAGCTGTGCATAAGATTACCTCAGACCTGCTATTAGCTGTAAGGGTACATTCAAGCTTTATGAGCCACTTGATCTTACCCCATGCCTTATTTTTGACTGATGCATTTAACAATTACTAATTCTGCAGCAATAGTCTTTCATATACTTAGGCACAGGGATTTTTGGCAGGTGGGAAAGCCAGTATGTTTTAGAACTCACTCCAGTGTGCATAGAAGAGAGAGAAAACATCCATTTTCAAAAAAGAACAGCTGGTTCTGGAAAGGATAGTGCCCAGCTGACCATGTTCTCATTGGCAATAGTGAAGGAAAATACCCAATTGTAATGTACACATTTGCACATGAACAGGAAGGCAAAATGCAAACCAAAATGTATTTACCATCTTGAGGGGTTATTTCCAAATGTTACCTCTCTGCTG
The DNA here is from genome assembly GCA_013400575.1 of Peucedramus taeniatus. Classification (NCBI taxonomy): domain Eukaryota; kingdom Metazoa; phylum Chordata; class Aves; order Passeriformes; family Fringillidae; genus Peucedramus; species Peucedramus taeniatus. The sequence continues at coordinate 3,777 of WBNO01001047.1, forward strand.
CAAGCTAAACAAACATTGTGTACATTTGCACTTACTTTAGGTGTACAATGAGAAGCTTTTATTTCAAGCACACTCACGTTTACTCTCTGTCCATTCTCAAGTTGGAAAAGATTTTGAGGACGGAGTGTATGTGGGTAAACAGAATATCAAAAGCAAAAAGAAATATTTTTGTCTTATTACATCTACACTTCCTGTGTCAAAAGCACATAGCTTTCCCAGAACACATCTTTATAGGGCAGATTTTTATAATCTTTCTCATTTATAAGTGAAGAAAGACAGAAAGGAGTTTATCTGATTATTTTTGCATCACAAACTTGTTTTATTTTCCTTTTAAACATTTTAGAGGGGGAAATACAGTAGCCTATAAGGAGAGGATTGAAAAACAAAAGAGAGGAGACAGGTTTGAAGGGAAAGGCATCTTTAAGATTTAACTGGCTATGAATTTAAATCTCACTTTTGACAGGTCTTGGGAGTTCATACCCTATTTATGCTGTCCACTGCAGTTCTGAGGAGAAATGCCAAAACAGGTATCAGCAGCCTGTCTGGGAGCCAGCTGTGATAAAGTTCTGCTGACACAACAAGATCACAACCTTGTGGATCTTCTCAGACCAGTGCCGAGTGGAGGCAGAGACTTCATGCCTGTGTGTGCCTGCCTGTGCAAACACAACTCAAATCATTCAAGTGCTTCAGATATGATATCCTCCATTTCTGGCAAGCACTACACATAGATGTATCCCATACAAACAGGAATTGTCCAGTAACTCACAAAGCTCTGAAGGGAAAACATTGTTGTTAATATTTAGGTCAACCAGTTGATAACTCAGGTTGAAAACTACAGAGTAAACACAATCTGCATGGGAAAAAAAAGATAAAAAAAGATAAGACCAAAGTGAAATATGCCCTTATTATGTATGCCAGAAAAAACTGCACAATTCCAGGGGGAAGAAAAGAATCAATTTCATGTCATTTAAGTGACTAACTTGTTACTTCATTAGGAAATTGGATTTTTTTTCTATTTGCTAGCTGTCCTTCTTTCTCAGGTACTTACCTTTTCTAAAGTTTACCTTTCCCACAGTTTGCCTATTAATAAACCTTGCTTGGTGACTGATTAGGAGCCACTTCATCGTCATTCGTGGTTCTGGATGTAAAGCCAGGAATCTAAAAGGAATTTACATAAATAATCCCCATCACAGTTTACTCCACTCTAATAACCAGTAAAAGAAGGAAAGACTACTAGGTTACCTTTTTTGTTTTGATTTGTTTTCATTTTGCTTTTCCTTTTTAAATTTAGACCTCTGCTCTAAAGATGCTGGTGAGTCTCTGTGCAGCAGACAAGGGATATTGCAGGGTATCCAGGGTCTGAAGCTCTGAAATAACCTTGCTGTGGGAGCTGTTCAAAGCCGGGATCAATAGGATTCTCAGAGCTTCCTTATTTCCTGTTTGGAGCCATCAGATCAGAAATCTTCACACCTCAGGGAAACATGGCTCAGCTGGGACAATTGAACCTAAGGAATTCCAAGTTAAGACTCCTTTTGAAAAGAGATCTTTGTGTGACTTAGAAAAATTTTTTGTGGAAAATGTTCCTTTTCACAACTACTTTTTAAGCTAACAATGAATATTTTCCCCCATGAATTTCTATAAAATGGAAACTTTTCATCAAAATTAGTGAAATGTAACCAAATCCACTTTTTACACTATTTACTGTACACAAATTAAAGCTACAATCAAAAGTTGAGGAAGAGGAACATCTAGTCTTTCTTGCAGGTGGTTTTTCTTTGTTTCCAGGATTTTGTATCCTAAAACTACTACTTCGAAAGAACATTAGTACTGTTTTGGATACAAAATGCCTGTGTCCTCTGCAGTGTATTGAGTGACAAAAGGCTCCAAATCCAGCCCACCAGCAGAAGGGAACCTAAAGTGTAGAGAGGTATGAGGAATTTTTGAGATCTTTTATGCTTTTATTTCTCATTTGCTTTTCGAGTCTCAATCTTTTCAACAACAAAGAGGGCAACAAAGCCCTCTTATGCCCACATGTCAACTTTTGCCCTGTATGAACCTGGAAAAACCCTTCTCACCAGCATCTCAGTTTCATCCCACTCCTGCTGGAAGTTACCTGTGGGAAAACCCCACAGCAGACAATCCTCCCCATGGCCCAGTGCAGGTCTGAGAGTGCTTCTGTCCATCTACAAAACCAGATAAGCCCCATCCAGTCCTGCTATAGGGGCAATGCAGCTGCACATGCCTGCACTTGCTTGTGCCTATACTTCTTATTGCCTGACTGAATGGCTATTGTTTCTAAAGATCTCTGAAAATGAAATTCCCATCTCAGATGAATGAATGACTGCACCTGACCATACGATCATGCCTTCTAAATTTTTCAGCCCCAGAGTCCCAAAGCAAAGGTTTGAAAATTACATCCTTTATACCTGCAGGCATTACAGCAGTCTGAATCCTCCCCTGAGGATGTCAAAGCTTTATGTCCTGCTTCTGAGCAGAGAGGAAGCTGTCTCTGGATTGAAACATGGCAGCCATTTAAGAGTACACAGCAGCGGCACAGAATAATTTGGCAAAGAAATGTGTGGAAGAAACACTGCATCCAATTGAAATGACAGGAACATTCACAGGTAGGAAGAATGCAATTATCCAGGCTGGAAGCAGACCAGGATGCCATACATATTGCAAACTTGGCATTTCTGAAAATGAAATGGCAGATGTTTTTTCTGAACTTCTGTCAAGCATATGTTTTATTAATTAAATCTGTAAGAACTACTCTGCCTTTCTGCCTTTGGGTCTTTTTGTTTTTTGGGTTTTTTTGCAAGTAGGTGCAAGAAAAATTAAATGTATATATAAGTAAATGCAAATGTATATACACACACACTTAGACACACACTCACACTCACACTCACACTTATTTATACATTTCCTTCTTTTTGTTCAGAACAGATTAATATTCAGAAGTAGATGAAAAGGGGAAAAGCTGCTCTCTGGGACCTCTTGATCACCTCTAGCCTCCAGCTGCAAGAGAGACCCAATACAGACAAAACATGAGAAAGTATTCTGGAGGCAGCAATTTAGACTGACAGCGTGATAGACTAGGAGATCATAAAGATGTTGCTACTTTTAACCTCTCAGAGGTAGTAAAATAGCTACAAAGGGGTGGGGGGGGGCATATTTCAAGGAAGACAAGAGGAGAGATGTAACTAAGGCATTTGAGAAAAGCAGGTGTACAGCTCTGTGAAGAAACAAAACTCGTTTCCCCACTCTGCAGCTGACCTCTGCAAGATCTGCCTGATGAATGGAGGTACACAACACAGCTTCTGGCTGGGGATTTTATAATGGCACACAGACACACAAAAAACCCTCCATGAGCCCTTCTTCGTTATTCAGAATTCTACTACATATTTGTTTAAATGCTCTTATTGTGAAGGTAGGGTGAAACAGATTTGCTACTCTGCCAGGGAAACAAACAAACAAAACAAAACAAAACAAAACAAAACAAATCAAAGCAAAAACAAAAACAAAAACAAAAACAAAAACAAAAACAAAAACAAAAAAACCCAACCAAACAAACAAACAAAAAAAAAACCCACAAAAAACCACCCCCAAACCAACCAACCAACCAAATAACATGAGAAGATTTTTTATATTAATTGTTTTTATTGACAAGTAAAAGAAACCACTTAGCAACAGAGGTAACCTGTTCCCAGCAGAGGGATGTCTCTGCGAGATTCAAGTGCCATGAGACACTATAGCAGCAGAAAACTGAAGGCAAATGTATCAGTGTAGGCCTCCCTCTGGGTCTCAGTGACTCAAATAACTACATTAATTGGTCTTCCTCCATTGACATGGGAAATTCAGGTGACTTGCTGATGCCCAACAGTTCAATTCTTTCCGCCAGTCATAACAGATCATTCACTTTCTCCTCTGTGATGCTGTTGTGTTTGGGATGAAAGCAAGCTCTGAGGGCAGTAATTCCTTCCACTTGAAAAGAGAATTCTTCAAGCAGCACTAAAAGGGAAAGTCGCCACGGAAGATCCTGTGTCTCTGACCTCGCCTCTCCAATTAAGATTTCCGGATTTGCAGAGCAAACTAAAACACTCATTTACATTTTTTTCTCAATGAAGAATGAGGTTTTTTGAACCAGAACAAATGAAGCCAGAACATATATCTTTTCCTCAAGTCTTATTTAAACAGGTGCCTAGAAGTTGGAAAAGGTCTTTGGTAAATAAAAATAGGCTAATTAAATAGCAATAACTGTCTTACTCTTTCAGCTGGGACCACTGTTTTGATTGGGTTGAATATGAACATAGGGAAAAAGCAGATATTTTATCTCTAAGCCACTCAAGCTAGCCCGATTATTGTTGTAACTTGACATGAACAAATGCAGTAGTATGTCCAGATCTGGTGTTCCCACTTAAAGCTGATATTGAAAAATGGGGAATACTTCAAAAGAGCTACATGACTCAGTGAATGAATGATCCATAAAATATGCCTAGTGGTGGGAAACATGATACATCCAATCTATCTGCTTTATCTGAAAAAAAAAATCCAAAGGGAAAAGTCTGCTAATAGCAGATGATTCTTTAGGGAAGCAGAAGAAGACAAGATATGATTTCAGAGTGGGAAATTCATCATGGCTGCAAACAATGAAAAATAAACATTTTTGACAGCAAGGGTGATTAGCCACCCCTCCTAGGGCAGGCTCACCTGGTTCAGTGCAGAGCCTGTCAGACTTTTCCATGCATGCCATCTCATTTATCTGACTCAGTGCAGGGCCTCAAGTACTGCAGTACATTTGCATGACACTGGGTTAACCAGGTTTCTTCTCTCTGTCCCAGATGCTGAGCCTGGCTTGTCCTCACCCTCTTTGCTCAACTCTGCTCTGTGCTGTGCAGGCACAGCCTGAATTCTCCAAGCCAAGATGCTTACTCTTTGAAATGGTACCTGTACACAAGTCAGGCTAGGTTTGTGCTGAAGTAATTTTCAGTTCAGGTTCAGTTTGAAAACAATGCTTCAAACTTGTACTTGGTTCAAGCTCTCTTAAATTTTCTCATGAATGTGGAGTCTTTGATCATCTTTTCTGGATTTAACTGAGGATTCACCTGGAAATTCTCTAATCCATCTGGCAGTGTCTGTATCAAGAGCAGCATTGCAGGAGAGATGTGTATGGTCACAGTGAGAAACAGACCCTGGGCTACACAGTAAAGGCAACTTTCTCCTTTTTTTCTTTCTCTCTCAGACTTGTAAGGCAGGAAAATCAAACACAACCCTCAGCACTGGGTTTTCTAACTCTATTTCTATTTGGTTCCATCATGAGATGGAGAGAGCTACTCGGGTCTACCATGAAAAATTAATGCAACTTCCAGCCGCTTGGTGCATGAAAGTCTTGTATCTAGACAGAATTAAAATTTGTTTGGAAACATTGAGAAACCTGGTTATTTGTGTCACAATGCCAGGAGGCAGCCCAGCTGAGGGAATGGTGCACTTTCCAACAGAGATGTGAGGTTTGCAAGATTAACCACAAACTGAATTCTGTATACATCTCAGACTACATAGCTAGACTCAAATAATCTTTTTTTTTTTTTTTTTTTTTTTTTTTTTTTTTTTTTTTTTTTTCTTAAATAAATTTTTTTTTTTTTTCCCAACTAAAATAATTCAATAGATGAAGAGACTTCTACTTGCTTGGACCCAGTGGCTGCAAGATACAGCCTTCTTCCAGATGTGCAGTTTCCTCAGATTCCAAACTAAAATCAATCTGCTTCAGATGCACAACCATTAATAAGGAGACTTTGTTCAGTTAGGTAAAGGCACAGATCATGAACTGAAGAATCATTTAGATTGGAAGGACCTCTGTAGATTGACTCATCCAGTGCCCCTGCTCAAAACTCAGTCACAACAGGTTACTCATGGCCATGTCCAGTTGGATTTTGATTGTTTCTGAGGACTGAGACTCCACAGCTTCTCTGTGCAACTTGTTACAGTGTTTGACTGCTCTGACCATTTAAAAAAGTAGAATTCTTTTCTTACACTGAAAAGGATATTTCTGTATCTCAATGCCTGTAGTTTTTTGCTTTCTCACTGAATTCCACTGGGACTTCACAGAGGTCTTCTGATCAAAATCAATGAAGAGACTATTACCAAAAGTGTCCTCTGGTTTAAAGCAGACTGGGGACTGTCACAGCACTGAAGGATCCTGGACTCAGGAGGCCTGTCTTTGGCCCTGACTGACTTGGTGGCCATCAATTCCACCTTCTCTTGCAAAGCACCATGAGACCTGTTGTGATTGTTATTTACTATTGGCAGACAAAGCCTGTGGGAAAGAGTGATGATTTATATGAAGCCAGCAGATACATCTGAGAAGTCAAAAATCACAGCTTTTGAGTCACCAGCCCTTTTATAGTATTGTGCTTTTTTTTTTTTCTTTCTTTCT
>WBNO01001054.1:0-48713 GCA_013400575.1 Peucedramus taeniatus
AAAAAAAAAAAATAGAACAATAATTTCTAGGGAAGCACAAATGAAGAAGGTCACCTTGGCCTAATCTGCTATCTCGGCATCCTCAATAAACCAAAGATCTAACAAAATTCCTGTAAGCTTGTTTTGAACAGAGAAACAGAAACGCTGCCACAAAGTGACTGTTAAGAAGAGATATGGCTGAAGGGTGGCATAACCAGAAAGCTGAACCCATTATCTAATTTTGAGTACAAGGTAATTTCAGACCTATCCAAAAAGAATTTTTCTGATCTTTGTCTCTTTTCCCCCACTTTCTCCTTCTTAAACGAAACAGGTCATAAAATAACCAGATTGCTGGACAGCATATTAATCCAATTAATTGATTAAAATCAAGGAAAAGTAGGAGTAACGCTTTGGTGTCCTTATCTGAAACATGTATCTTCTTTTAATCATTCTGTCATTGATATTTGATATTACAGCAGCACAATATAGGTACCACTGTGAAAAATTATTTTATTTTTGTAGTGTAGAATGCAGCCTTTGAAACTGCAAAGCGATTCTCTCTTTCTTCTATCTGCTTTCTGTTTTTTTTTCCCTATTCAGTGCCTGTTACAGAATTCTGACTCTCTCTCTGGTAGTTACTATTATGAGCAGCAGCATTTGGGCCTGCCAATCTTCAAAATCTGTCAGTGGGCTACTGCCTGGAGGTATATTAACTACAAATTTTTTGAACTTTACATTACTGCTTGCCTGCACTGGGTATTTAGTTGATTTCTTTCCGTGCATCTTTGATCAAAAAATGGATTTCCATCTCAATGTTGTTGTCATTAAGTTTTTTCCCCTTTTATACTATAAATCTACTTTGTTTGTGACATTTTAAACTAACAGAATACAACACTGGGAAAATAGACTGCATTGGAAGTAACCACTCAGAGAAGAAAGCACACATTGCTTGGCCTTCATACACCTCTTACTGCAGATATATTGAATTTATAACAGTTTCTCTTCTTCACACCCCAGCCCAGCTAGGTTACAAGTTACAATCAGTGGATCGATTTTAACAAAAAGTCTCAACTGATAGGAGAAACATTCACTACTGTGTCTGCAAAGTCACTGAAGATCTGGGGTATAAACTCAGTAAGACTTCACGCAAATATCCAGCTGGGAATTTAGCAGATGGTCTCTGGACACACTGTGTCAAAGATACACACTTATATGGTTCCATAATGTTGCATTGACCTAATACTAAGCATATGAAATGTTTACTCACTTGCTTATGAGTTTTGACCCAAAATAATTAAATGTTGCTGGAATTAGATATCTGTTTTCAAGTTTGTGCCAAAATGTTTAGTCAAGAATGCTGTTCTTCCTGGTATGAGTACTTAAAACAACTTTATAGCAACAGTGACCTTTCTTGCAAACCCTGAAGAATGTATTGAATATTTTTAGAAAATTATTAGTTTTCTTAAACTGGAAAGCTCTGTTCCTTATAGAATGTCCTGACAGCACACACCTTCCATATGCTTGAATAATATTTTATTGTGAGATTTTAAAACTATAATCTACATTGAGATAGGCTTGTTTTCCTATGGGAAAGCAAGAAGGTGAAGAAAAAAGTGAACATGGGAAAACATCATCCAGACTTCCTTTATGACCACTGTAACAGCTGAATGCTGTACACAGACATGCACATGAATTTGTACCTAACAGAAAACTTCCTTTACTCCCTCTGTCAGAGTTTTAGAATCCACTGGCCAACTTATTTATTGCCAGACCCAAAGAGTCTCAGAATAGCAGTGATGTCTCAGCTCACATTTCATTTTGGGCATCTAAATGTCCAGCAAAGACAAAATCACACATATACTGTTTTTTAAAGTGGCTACGAAAACAGCCCTGTCATCAAAGTAATCTTGTTTGCTAGGAATAAACACTTGGCAAGTAGGACACTTCCCATTGATTCTCTTCTCAGGATTGTCCTTTGATAGTTCATTCGTAGCTTCCTTAAGGTACTGGCACAACTATTGAGTTCTGTGTAGTTAACAAAGCTTTCAATGTTTGGTATCCAGTTCATCCCAGGTGGGTTCAGTGACAGATCTGGAGGCTAGAGATGCAACTTCTGAACACACCACTCTGTTCTTTTCTAGTTTCAAAGCCCTTTCAGTCTGCATGACTGTTCTGATCATTATGCTATCGGGAGAGAAAACCAGACCACAGAGAGTCTGGCATGATAGAAGAATCTATACCTAGAAAACAGTATGATATTACTCTAAACACTTGTTTGCTAATTCCCATCTGTGCTGCTCCTAAAATACATTCAAACTCTGTCTCTTGATGTATTTAGACTGATAAAAACGATACATCACTCTGGCATATATACACTATGTCAGCATCAGCTGCACTGTTTGTGATAAGAACCAAAAAGACTCTGTTTATCATAAAACATATTCTCCCAAGCTTCACTGCTATGATAATTATGAAAATGGCATGAAACTCCTACAAAATTAGCTTCTTAGGGTCAGATGGAATCGTCTAGGGTGTACAAACATGAATGCATATGACATACATACACATACAAGAGCATAAAACTGAAACAAGGTACAGTTTCTTTAAATTTGAAGATATAAAACAAACTGAATGTTTAAATAAAATGCAAATTGTTATAACTTTGGGGTTGTAAAATTTAAAAAGCATCAGGAAATAGATACTGGAAAATATTCTGAAAAGCTTTAAATTAAAAGATCCGGTGAATATCAAGGAGAACATAATGTCACCCAGCTCTGCAACCAATAGTAAGGAAAAATCAGATGAGTGCTATTACCTGCACAGGCTGTGCTGGGGAGAGTCATGACCTGAGGCCCAGTGAGGAGGAAGGACTGAAACATTCCATAAACCCATTTTCAAAGAAGCAATGGACAATGCTCCAGTGGCAACTTATAAAACTACTGAAGTAACTGGACCTACTACAATTTGCAGTGAAATCAGTCATGTCTGCTGTAAACTTTTTAGTTCTCTCTGCTCTTGGATACAGACAAGGAAAAACATTCACTTCCCCCTTAATCTTTTCCTTATAAACATTGCTTCTGATATGCAACAAACACTGGCATTCAGAAATCCTATACATTTTAAAGTAGAATGTAACTTGCACACTATATGTTAGGGAAGGGTAAAGGCATAGTCTTATGCTGTGGACATGAAGTAATCAATAATACACTTTGTGAAAAGTAGAATCTGTAATATTTCACAAGTGAGTGTTTATAATTATATACAAAAGAAAAGAAAAAGGAAGAGAACTCATGAACACAGGCAAAGTAGGAAAGAAACCATTTGTGCTTTTTATATAAATATTGAGCAATTAAATCCTGAACAGGTATATGCAGATGCCCATGTAATTGTCTCTGCATTCACTGCCAAAGCAGTTTAATCAATCTGATCTGTAATTCAGTTAAAGATGCAAGCAACACATGTAGATAAGATACAATTGTTATTCCCTCTTGTTTTTCTCCTGCCAACAAGTTTCGGTTGGTCAGGAATTTTTTTTCTTTTTGCTAAGATTAAGTTTAATTTCTCCTTCAAGCATGTAATGTAAGCATTTTCAGTGGATTTTGTTTTATGAAATGAAATGGAATGCATTCTGCTATTTTTATTATTCCCTCTCCTCCACCATATTTGTGTAAGTACAGGGAAAAAAAGAACCCAAACACCACATAATAATCTCCCAAAGAAACTTTCCGTTTGGATATGTTAGTACAAATTCAAAAAAATGGTTTAACATAACAAAAAACCAATTGCACTGTAACTAAAAGCATGTCAGATAGAAGATTGTTCCATTATCACTAACACTTTAGCACTCTACATTTCACATATATTATCTGTAACAGCACGCAATGGTGTTCACAATTTAGAATTTATCTCTTCCTATAATACCCACAAAGTACTTTAGAAATCTAAGGGCTCAGATTTTCTGGATAGTAACTATTTCAAATTAGGTGCTGAAAACATTTAACTTTTTATGCTTCAAGGGATGTGACTTAGCTGTGTCAGTGTTAGGTCCCATCATAAGTAACATCCCCTCCTCAAGCAGACAGTAAGGATTGAAGCCATGGAATTTGGGAGCCTAATCCTTAGTGCTTTTCCAGTGAGGCATTGCACAACAGTACAGTGCAAGTGAACACTTTTTGTTTCTCACTTTCTATACTTTGCCACTTGTTATAGAACCTACTACTATGATCTCAAAAAGAAGGTAATGAGAGTTAGACCTATACTTAACAATTGTGTAATTTCCCAATCTATGTACATTTTAAGTCCTAAATGCTGTCATCAACTGAAAGACAGAAATATTCTTGAGAATACAGTCAGAGCAGTAAAATGTCATATTTAGAAAATGAATCAATACTAAACACCAACTGTTTTTCCATTTAGTTTCCTTTGGTGTCCAGACACTCCAGTGCAACAGAGGTAAATACACTACTCTGGAGACAGAATGAATTCTGTCCATCTAGTCCTGCATAAGAACACCTTGACACTGGGACTCCTAAAAGACAAATTCTTCAAATTAACAAGCTAGATGTAATTAATAATACATCCCATAACCTAAGCACTTTTTCTGCTTGTAAAAGCTTTGTATTCCTAGCTCAAGTTCTGAAACACTATTGACACATTAGTATTTTTAAAATATTGTTTCATATTTAAATTTAATTAATTAATTTTAATTAGTTAAGACAATTTTCTGGCAACTCATTATTGTGGGCTATACTGTGTAATCTTGATAATATTGTAGTAAATAAATGCCAATAAGAATGAGAAAACTCAAATGAGATCATAGCAAATCACTTTGTCATGTACTTGTAAAAATTAAAGGCTTTGAAACCGACAAGAATAACCCAAGATGCAAAATTAGAAGTTGATCAGCTGTCTCCACATCTCTAGGATTTTGTACCATGAACACACTGTATGCAGCAAGACTTGGGAATATCTGAGTACAACAGGAGAAAAACACTGCTTCATGCTTTACATGATATAACATACACTGTTTTATTTTAAATACACTATCTCCCTTGGGAGCAACACTAATTACATGCTAATTCATTTTAATGCCCACACATCACCTGATAATCTTGCAATTAACTGAAGTCACCATGAAGGAATCTGAAGAGGTCAGAGAATCAGAACATACTTTGGTAGGTAACGAGATCTTTAAATCAATGGGATGTTTTAAGAAGAGCCAACAGAAAGATTTATGGGGTGGTGTAATAATGATATAGATTGACATCAAAATTAGACTACAAGTTGATAAGAAGTGCTGTAGAAATAATACAGGCAAACTAAGCTAAAATTTAATGAGGTGGAAAAAAACCCCTAAAACCATCAAAAATATACCAGGTTTAATTTATCAGATAAAAACCAAAATATGTTTAAAAAGATGGCTGGGAAATGTGACTATATAAATCATGGGGAATTGACAAAAATTTTTTCAAGAGAAAGATTTCCCTTTTTGTATACTTGGGTCCATGAGTTCAATATTCTTTATGAGAAAACAATAAAAATATTAAGAAAAATTGTTAATATAGTATAGATCAATTGCAAAAAAACCCCATAGAATACCTGATATTACAGCTGTCTGTGTTGCTTACAAGAGTTGAGTAAATACTTTGATAAATACAACTTATTTTTGTAACTTGTGTTTGATTCACACAGAGATTCTTTGAATATGCACAGATGAAGAAATATGTGTGTTGTTTGCCTACTGCAAACATTTGACATTTGAAATTCAGGCTGTGTTGGTTAGCTTTGATTAGATACATGAATTACACAGGATGTTTGTTCACTGATTGGAGCCCTTAAAAATCAGGTTTTCAGGATGAATATTTACATTTACAAGCTCAGAATTTGATCACCTTGAATATCTTCTACAAGTCCATGAAAATTGCTAATTTTCTAAAACTTTTTTCCAAAAATTCTTGTGCTCAATATATATAAGTAGGGAGCACACAAAAAAGAAAAAAAAGTATGAGTGTTGACAAGCTAAATCAGTGAAGGTACTTTACTTTAAAGTGTTTGTGATGGCCTAACAATATTCTAATAACAAAAGGAAAGTGGCTTTTCCAAAGTACGGAATCAATTAAAGCAGCAAAAGCACTTTTTTGAAGGCAATTACAACATATGAGCCAAATTCAATAAAGCTTTCAAAGTGCCTTAATTATAAGTTCTGGATTTTTGTGTGTCTTTTCATTTGCTATTTCTCATAAAACCTCTTTCTTTATTTTCCCCCACACATCATTCAATTGTCCACGTTACAAAAGCTGAAAGAGTTGAACTTCTGGAAGTTAAGATTAGCTTGAGATAATAAATTTTTCTGCCCATGAAAAAAATATTTGAAATTACTAATATGTAAGGAATAACCAAACCCTAAAATTTTTAGAATTTGGGTTTAGGAAGTTTCATGCACAGAAGGAAAAGGATATATTCAGAAAAATAAAAGTAAATTGAATAACATAGTGGAAGTAAAAGACCTGATCAGACAGAAGCATGAACAGAAACATCTAGGAGAAAAATGATAGTAAGAAATTAAATCAAGTTTAAAGTTGAATGAAGAAGTATAGGAAAAACTCATCAAGATTGGTCACTTAATTGAGTACTTCAAATGACACCGTGCAATTATAACAAGGACTGGTCTGTTTACAAAGTTAGTTCTTTGAAGATATTTTGAAGCTATTCAAATATATTACCCAGCATTCTGGAATTTTAGCTACAGTTTTCATTATTAGGTACCCTTCTGTTGTACATGATAGGTAAAATATTCAGCAATAGTAATATAATTGAAAATACATAATGAATATATAGTTCTTCTGGCAGTGTGTTATCTAAATGGAATTAATAACTTGACAGTGGTGCCAGCATAGTGACATGAGACAGGGTTAGATATTTGCCATATGCTTGCATGAGAGTAAATTTTTCAGGTTCATTTCTAGAGTTATTATGTCTTTATTAATAATGCCTAAGTCCTAAAGTAAAAATTGTTTTACTTCTACATGACAGTATTCTACTCCTCATTATTTGTATTGCTCCTATATGCATCCATACTGGGCAAGATTTTAGCACAAATGTCTCGCAAAAGTAATTAATCTTCAGTTACAACAGAAATCCAAATGAAGAACTTGGGACATCTGCATTAATACCAGCTGGTGATTAATGCTGTTTAAAAGACATCAAAGCATCAGACAAATCCAAATCATCGCTGTCACTACTGACAAAGTGTAGGGTGTACAGCAGGTGCCTGTGGCATCACAGTTACAATGAAATTATCAGTGCTGTACAACCCAGAAAAATAACTCCCTCTCTCCAACTGCCCCCCCAAACAATCTGATCAAGAGTAGAAAAGTTGACCAGTATGTAAATAATATATTGATAAGATGTTTAGTGTCTAAACAAAGAGAAACTGATCTCATTGCTTAGATACTGCGTTCAGGAACATGCAACTTTAATTTACAACATGAAGATAAACCAGCAACTTGAAGAAATGAATCTACGGTTTCTGTATTCACAAATAATATTCACTATAGTGATAGTCCCAGAAAATTATCTTCCAAGAAATTATTAAGCATTAAAAAGCATACAAAGAAGAACACAATCTTATGACTCTGTAGGATTTCAACTAAGCTCCTGGAGTGATGAGAGATGTCTGGAGAAACACTGACCTAATCCTCTGACTACACAGCAGGGCACATCATAAGAACACACAGTCTCGTAGCCATGAAAACATAATTTTATAGCAATAAACTCTACTGCCTTAATAAATGAAATAAAGCATTTGTAAAGACTTGGATCTATTTAATAGATACAAATGATGCTTTCATGCAAGGATACAAAATTTAGTCTCCATAAGAACAGTGCAGGCAGAAAAAGGATTTATTAAAGTAATGCTACTTAAAGTATTGCTTCATGATAGGTCCAAGCCCGCATTTAGACAGAGCCTCACTGCTCACTTTTCATAACTAGAGTCACTGAAGTCACTCAAGGGAAGTTACTCTGTGCAAATCCCCGAGCTCAGAGATGAGTGACTCAAAGGGAACTCTCAAAGCATTGTCACAGCCATGGAAAAGCCTGCCTTGGATTGTTGGGTTAGAGCCACTGAACACAGCAGGGGCTCCCCACTGCCACAGGTATCCTGATGAGAGGAGGGTGTGGGATAGGAGAGCTGCAAGACCCCAACCCAGGCAGTCATCCCTGCCAGCTCCACCTAGATACACCCGGGGAAAGCACCATCTCACTTCTGGGTGAAAACAAGAGAGGAGGAACCCAAACCAGGCTTTCAAACTTCACCAGCACCCACATGAGATTTGAGGATGATGGTAGCTTTTGGGAACTCTAATTTCAAACATTGATATTAGAATTATGCATAGGTGAAGGAAATAACTTTACTAAGAAACCGCTCTCCTTCACTGCACTGGGGAAAGAACTGTGTATCTCAAGGACATCTCCAGGATGGTGCTGCATAGAGGCCTGTATGACCAAGACAACACATTGTGGGGAGAAGCAAAACAATCCTCTGTGCTGGAACAGAACCTGGCTGGGCTAACCCTCAGGGAATGTGGCAGTCCCCTCTTGGTGCTCTGCCCAGCCTTCCCTCAGGGTCGCCAGCCCATTGTGAGGGCTGGGCACAGAATGGGTGATTCCCGCTCTCCCCCGCTCCCTGCTGTGTCCTGGGCACAGGGTGCCGGACGGGTCCCGGGGCTCTCAGGGCTGGCACAGGATGGGTGGTTCCCACTCTCCCCCGTTCCATGCCCTGCACACAGGGGCACAGGGTGCCGGACGGGTCCCGGGGCTCCCTCAGGGCTGGCACAGGATGGGTGATTCCCGCTCTCCCCCGCTCCCTGCTGTGTCCTGGGCACAGGGTGCCGGACGGGACCAGGGGCTCCCTCAGGGCTGGCACAGGATGGGTGATTCCCGCTCTCCCCCGTTCCATGCCCTGCACACAGGGGCACAGGGTGCCAGACGGGTCCCGGGGCTCCCTCAGGGCTGGCACAGGATGGGTGATTCCCGCTCTCCCCCGCTCCCTGCTGTGTCCTGGGCACAGGGTGCTGGACGGGTCCCGGGGCTCCCTCAGGGCTGGCACAGGATGGGTGATTCCCGCTCTCCCTCGCTCCCTGCTGTGTCCTGGGCACAGGGTGCCGGACGGGTCCCGGGGCTCCCCCGGCGCTGTCCGGCTGGGCCCAGAGCCCTCAGCCCGGTACAGCCCGGCCCAGGCTGCCGCCACTCTCTCTGCTGGTAAGAAAAAATTATCAAAGCAAACAGAGGTTCAAGAAACAAAAAATAGAAGTGCCTGGTATTGAAAGTCAGTAGTGACCGAGAAGGGAATTTGTTTTCCAAATAATATACTACTGTTCGTCTGTTAGATTGAACAAGATTTATTACTGGGTTTGGGTATATTTTCCAGAATACTTTGGAGATTTGGTTTTCCAAAGCAGTCTAAGTTAGATGTTTTAAGTTGGTTTCATGTAATAGTAAAGGCAAATAGGTGTAATTGAACAGCTTATATTTTTAAAAGATGATAAAATTAGGCTTCCTCTGGCTCCAGTAAAATTTTTGGAAAACTGGGAAGGAACTGAGGTTACCCTTGACTTTTAACTGTCTGACATAGCTTGCAATTCTACAGGGCTTGGTTTAGATTTTCTCCTCTATGTATATGAACACCACAAACCCCCTCTCCTTTCCCCCCCAATATTTTGGTGTGATACATGGGAGAAAATTTTCATAAATCAATACATTCAAGTAGGGAAAACCTCTAGTCCTAAATATGCTGCATCTAAATAGATACTCATGTTTGCTAGTCCAGAGGTCTTTTTGTTTTAAATAGTAACACAGTTCACTATCAATTTGAAGTGTCATTAGCAGCAGTAAAGAACAACTGGAAATGCTGGTTATGTTAGTTCAGGGCAGAGAGGTAAGTTTTATAGCAGCAAGTCATCGGCTATTCATTTCAAAAATTGTACAAATTTAGCAAATATTAGGACTTTATAAATTCTTTAGTGAATGGAATTTCCAGGGATTAGCAAAGTTTATCTTATACAAAATCTAGAGTGTTTTTTTTTTTCTTTCAAAATTTACACATTTGCCCAAATGTGAAGAAATTGATGTAAAATATGAGTTTTGTTACTGGCTTCTCTTGGTTAGCATCAGGGGAAGTTTATAATTGTTGCGATTATGGTTACACTAAAATGACATTTTTAAGATAAAATAGGACCCTTTTTTATTCATCGAGCAAACATTATCCACACTTGTCAATTATCAGACTTTGTAACACTGAACCTTCTCGTTCCACCTGGACATGGTTGCATTAAAATTCAGAGAGTGGGAAATAATACCCAGTGCTGCCAGTCAAGCAGGAATCCTTTCCTCTGTTCAGCAGGAGCTTCTAGGTCTTAAAGTATAAGATGTCTGGGGAATACTTTTGGGTCTTTTTATGTATGAAGGAACATAAAGGCAAGATAGAGATATTGCTGGAAGACAATGAGGAGAAAATATTAATCTTAGCTCAAAACCTAGCTGGGAGACTTTGTCTGGAAGGCAAATTTGGATATATGCCATGTGATCTTTTGATAATGAAAAATGAGTATTCTAATATTTCAATCTGAATATAGCATGAAAATATTTTCAGTGATTTACCCAGCCACTGAAACCATCAGGGCTACTCTTAACCATGAGTAAATTAAAGATATTTTTACTTCATTTAATTTGTAATTGATACAAAGCTGTCATACTGAGTACAGGATTTACAAACCCTTTCAAAGCATTGCTCGGCCCAGCATTTGAAGACACCTGCTAAACCACAGTGATAACATGAGTGGTGACCTTTACTGTCCATTTCCATTTATGCTATCATCTCTAATAAGGATTAATTTTTGAACAAATGATTATTTTGGGAAATTCTATCAGGGAACAGGTATTGAGAACTGGAACTTGAACAACTGTTACTTTGTTCATCTCTCATTGGGTGTTTTTCAGCAATGGTATGAGGCTTTCATGCTCATCTAGACATGCCTGAAATGAATAATTTATTATTACACTATGAACCTAAATTTCAAAGGAGGCAATAGTCAAAGTCATAGATGATAAACTGGGCCATAAAACATATTGATTCTTCTGCTGTCTTCATAAAATGTGATCTTGAATTGATATAACTCTCTCTTTTTTCTCTGTAGCATATAGATTAATTAAAATGAATGGGAGACTTTTGTTCTCCATACTGAGAACATAAAAACCATCTTATGAACTTTATGTGGATCACTAGGAAATAAATTCTCTTAGATGTGTTAACAAAACATACTGAGTCATGAAGCATCTCTGCTAACTTCCAGCCTCTGACCTGGTCAGTCAATTGAATCTTCTTAAAGAGGACAGTGTAATATGATTTATTCATGACTAAGAGCAAAAAAAGAGATCTCTTATGAGATGAGACATGAGACTCACTTTGTCTCTAGAGACGAATCTTCAACTGTTTGTAAATCTATACCTGATGAGTTATTGCTCCTGATTTCCTGGTCAGAAAGGCTTTTTATAGGTGGCTGTTTGCCTATGGAATAATCTGGGTTTTTCATCTGTAATCCCCAGTATTTTTAATTGTTTGCTGCCTTTGTCCAGCATTAGCCTGTAAGATGGCTATACCTTTGGAAACTCCCAACAAGAGATCCTCATTCCTCACAGCTGGGAAGTCACTGGGTTACTTAACAACCCCATCCCAGTTGACCAGAAATGCAAAGACCTGGTTAAATTACTGTCATGGAGATGCAAGAACAAGATGTTAGACCGACTAGAAGATGTCAGAACCTGGCAGTTTTTCAAATACCCACAAATAATTTCACATAAGACGAGGAAGACCAGGGCTTTGGAAACAGAATCAAAACACAATTGCAAAGTCTAATTATTTAAACTGTGTATTTGCCTTTAAAATGAAAATTGATTGCATAAGTTGTTTGTCAGAATTATTCCCCTAAAATAAAGGAGGAAAAGTCAAAAGTTCCAAAATTTCCCTGATAATACCCATGACAACAAATCATGATAATAAGTGCAAGAATCTTAGCCTAATGCCTTACTGTATTGATTATTCTCCTTAGAAAAAGTGATCAATCTGGCTTGTGCAGAAATCAGAGAGACACTTGGGAGCTGAAATCCAGTAGTCCACTCCGTACTAAAAGGCTGTTTTTCTGTCTTCAAATTGTAGCCTTTTTATAATTTTTCTTCTGATTCTTGATATAAGTGAAAGTCTTGGTTTCAGCTTAAAATTTTGTGTCTGGAAATTCTATAGCGTCCAGTAAAACATACCATATAAAATGTATCATGAGCTCATAAGACTGCCATTCACTGAGATCTGAATTTTTTAAATTTCAAGAGTATTGATAATTTTATTGTAAATAACCTCTCCTAGTTCAGGTCACTAGCATAGACACAAATTTGGGGAAATTGAATAAAAAAAGCTAATAGAAGAAGAACACAGCTTTATCCTTTGCAGCTATGAAATCATTAACAATGAAATGTCACTCCTTATAAAATCTCTCATTTCTATCATAAGAAAAACATTGGTACAATTTTTAAGTAAGAAATTCATTATCCTATTTTATTAAGGTAACTGTAAGTAGCAGGATAATAAACATTTGAATTTTAAATAATATTACTAAAGAATTTATAATTGAATGACTTCTTGTGAGATTAAATTTGTTGTTATATTGAGCACATGCTAAAACCTGGAAGCCTGAAGCATCTTTGGCCTACTTTAGCATAATTAAACAGTGATAAAACCTCACTTATTGTACCACTCCTCACACCATAAACTGTAAACCAAATGAAATGTTGCAATTGTATGTGGAAGAGGGAAAAAGATCCTTGCAATGTCAAAAGAGGAAAGTTTTGTCTTTCTCTCAAGATTGAAGCATAGTGCTTAAATTGTCCCCAATAACACTTAGAATTGAGTATTTCATACCATCCATTTGTCTAGCATCAATGAATTAAAGGATAATGAACTATCTACAATAGACTGGACTGGATTTTTTTTAGAAAATGTGGAAAAAGGGAACATATTTAATATTTATTCTGACTAGACTATAGTATCCAAGAGGGTTCCTATGGAAAAAAAATATTACTCTGTATTTGTTGTTTAGAATTTCAAATATGTTAGACCCACAATCTTTGAAACATGAAAGAAATTATACTGAAAACAGCAGAATTTCTGGAGAGAGAGAGCTTTTGTGTTTAGACAAATTTTAATGAATTTTGCCAGCAAAACAAAAAAGAAATTGTCTTATTTATGTTTATTCAACAAATAAAAAACCAATTGCAGAGAGTGGATAAGCTTCACTGATTGCCAAGAAATCATGAGTAAGTACAGCAACAGATTTCTCCCATTTGGTTGGAAGTAAATGTAACACTTCACCTATTTAATTGGAGAAGAATGACTAAGTTAGAGGAATGTGTCAGCTTTTGTAATTTTGCTTTGGAGTTAAGTGAGGACACCTGAGGTCAGAACAAAATACACCAACTGAACTGCATAGAAATTGTAGTAAAACAGTTTTCTTAACATTTCTATTCAACAATTATGGGTTAGTAGTTAATGGCATTGTATTACTTTGGTCTTAAAGAAGGCATGACATTAATTAAAGTAAACCTTATTCTTCCTTCCTGTTTAATATCAGGTCATTCTGAACATCTTTTCCACTCTAATTCTCCTCAAGTCTAATTGTTGAAAGGTTTAACAATTATTTTTGCTATTTTCTGGTAGCTTAGACTCTCTTATATCCATAAGTAATCCTGTTCTAAAAGCACCTCACCTAACATAACTTCAACTGCCTTTTATGAAACAGGATGCCCATATGTCTGCAAGCCTGTGCTAATGACTCTATTGAAGACACATGAAGTTTTAAAGTTTGTACCTCTACTCACAAATCTCTTTTTATCTACTTTTCCTAATTTCCTTGGCACAGGCAATTTTCTTATCTGATTTTCAGTAATGTGATCATAGCACTAATTTGATATTTCCTCATGGTGGTATGTTTTTTTCTGTTTCTAAATTAATTCAACAAAAATCAGAAAAAAATATTAAATTATTAATAAAATTTTTATTCATTGATTTGTAATGAATATAAGATCTGATTCATTTTAAATTACTATTAATATGGCATAAAACCATTGAAAATTTTCATCAAATGACCATCTTGTAGATATTACAGATCATCTTCCCTCTCATCAGATTACGTTTGAGGTGTTGAGTAACATAATGGAGAAGTAGCTGTTGGAAAGCTGAAGGAAGCCTTCATCTGCCTTTCCAAAACAAGAGAATTCTACTGAATAGAACATATGCAGACACTCAGAAAAAACATTCAATTCATATTGCACTGAGAGTATATGCATTTACACCTTTATGTTTTAAGCCTTTTTTCTATGTCATTAATTTAACAAATTTTCTTTACTTCATTATAGTATTTAAGATAATACATTTATTGAAAATTTTTTTCTGTAAAGAAATACATCCCTGGTGACTATGAACATAACAAAAACCTTGACTACTTTTTTAGGAATTAAAAATCATAATAAAAGGAGATTTACAGGAAGATTAAGTGTTGTTTTAATTTGGTTTTGGGGTTGTTTTGCTTTGGTTTTAATATTTATAGTTTGAGTTAGCAGTTTAAGGAAAAAAACAAAGCACACAAAACTATGTAGATCTTCCACTGCTGGGTGTTTTTGAGGCTGCTGGTTTTCTGCAGATCCAGCACACCATATCCTGTTATTGGGAAGTTTTGATGGAGGTCAGTGAGATGCATCCAAGACTTTTGGCTGCATCTTCTCTGTACAATTTGTTTTCTAGTCTTTTTTGGTTTTTACACATTCAGGAGGGTAAGATGTAGCTCAGTTTGCAGCTGCCCTATGTCTTCAACATCCAAGTGACTTCTTGAGATACCTCAGTAACTTAAACATACCTCTTTTAAAGCTCTGACCTGAGGCCATTTTTTATTTTTCTCCTCAAAAACCTGACAAAGAAATCAGGTACTCTTCAAAAATCCCAACACAGCTTGGTTCTTAGGACAAGAACTGTAAAGGTTGGAAAAACAACAAAAACACTTGCGGTCTTTTACTGCCAACTTTCCTTGCCACAGCCCTTTTTCTTTCTGGTAAATATGGAGCTTCTTTCTTTACTGTCTCCACAACTGGTGGTCTTCTTCCTTGTCCCAACTTCCTAACTAATGTTCTTTTTCCTGTGATTTTGGAACTAAAATCAGCATCCTCATTCTTTCTAGTTATGCACATTTCTTAACATTTCATCCTCACTGAAAAAAAAATATAGTTTTACCATGTTATATAGTTTTTCATACAGTTTCAGTGTTGTGAAGGTTTTTTAAATTATTTTTTACCATTTTCTTTTTTTTGGTTGGTTGATTTTTGGGATTGGGTTTTTTGGTTTAGTTTATTTCTCTCCTTTTTTTTTTAACCTTTTCGAATCCAACACCAAAGTAAAACACTGTAATTCAGAACCACAGGAGGAGCAGATATGTAGGTGGCATATGTAGATCAACAAAACTAGGCTACATCCTCTGCAATCTTATGAAGACTTGTCTATCCTTGCCTCCATAGACACATCAAGAGTACTTAATTGAAAATTGAAAGAGCAATTGAAGAGCATTCCATGAAAACATTCTTCCCTTTCATTAGTTTTTCCTATTCATTTGTATGAGTATCTCATACAACAGAAAGTGGAAAATAAGTACTGTTTCATCTTTCTCTTTTTTAATCCTGCAGTGGTATTTTTTTGTTCCCTCAGCTAAGGATCATAGAATGCTTTGGGTTGGAAGGAACCTTAAAGATCATCTAGTTCCAAACCCCCAGCCCTGAAAGGGACATCTTCCACTAGACCAGGTTGCATGATTAACTTTTTAGCAGCTTGAATCATTTGCCATATATGATATAAATAGTATATACACTTGCCTTTGCATAATAATCTTATCTTCAGAATTTTGTGGTTAACATTTTTTGATCACTGAAGAGGCTAATAGCTTGAGTCTATAGTTATAGGTGAGTAAGTTATGGGTAGCTCACAATTTATTATGAACTGAAATCACTTATTAAGGGTGAATATGGGTCATAGAGATTGCATAATTATTTCTTAATGATTAATCTCAAATAGTAAGTGTCTGGGTTACAGAAAAAGATGTAATGATCTGTCAAAAACCTGTAAATCTTGTTCTTCTCCATACACTATCCATTGTTTTCTAGCATCATTAAGATGTGTATACTATTTTTTTTTTTTGTTGTGAAATACTTAATTCTGTATGATCCAATTTTTTTTTTTTAATTATGAGGGGTTTTTTTAGTGTTGTAATAATCTTTTTCCAATACTACTCTTTGTGCTGTGGTTAAATGAGAAGACTTTATTTTTGGGTGAAAAATGGAAAATAGGATTTTAAATAAATTTTTTTGCTTGTTTGATTACTTCTAGTATGCACTAAACTGAATGTATATGTCCAAGACAATGATATGTCCATCATATGGTTAGAAAGATAAAATCAATTAACCTCAGAATAGTTTTCATTCCTGGTGGATCTCTTTTAATTCTACTTTTGAGTGTGACATCTAAATGAAGAATATGCCAGAAGGTTTATTATTCTTTAACTGCATTGTGCTTAAGCAGTCATTTTCCTGTTTAAATACCAAAGAGTCAGATGCTTATTAAATTCCTAGGAATATTATGTACTAGCATGACAGCCATTATATACTCATTAGGTTATATATGCATATCCTAATACTCCTATAGTTCTAAATATGCAATAAAAAAATAGCTGGAGCTGTCTTGAACCTAGGTTATTTTCACTTGTCAACAAATTAGATTAAAAGCATAGAATATTGAATTTATGGAGCTGTGAACAGAAAAATAAAGGCTTGATAGAATAACGAGCGAACACAGAGGTTTCACATCTCAGAAAGTGTAAATGAGATACTGGGTCCATGTAGCCTTCCTGTGTTTTCAATGTGATGAACCTGGCTAGTTTTCTACATACAGGAGCTGAAAACTCCAGAGGTTTCAAGCTCTCTCATTGACTCTTCCTGATGATTTAGGAAATAAGTAACAATTTCTCAAAATTAAAAGATGTAAAGACACTGGCATTGATGAGATGAATTTATCAAGTACATATTGTCAAATCTACCAGGGATTTTGTGACTTAAGAAAAATGCATTCTACAATAGGTCATTTCGTTTTACCTCTTCAATGTCTCAAACTCAAATACATTTTGCATTTTGAATATTTCAATTATTATTTTCAATCATTTTAAATATATTATTACACTTTTGTGGATCTCTAATTATACAAATTTAATATATTTTACTTAGGAATAAAGGTTGATTGAGAAGGCAGTAGCTTCTTAAAGCTTGGTTCCACCCATGTGATAATATGAATGAATTAACCACTGATTCAACCTGCCTACTGCCTTGGAGGTATGATCTGCCTTTGAAGTCCACTTGAGGGCAAACTTGTTCCTTGTGCTACTTTGCACACTGGAAAAAAAATGTGTATTAAAAATTTGATTTAGTTCATATTGAAAGTGATACATCATCTTCTGAAATGAATTAATCTCTCACTAAAAAGACCAATCACCTTCAGCTGCAGATAGAGTGCATCCTCTATTAAATCAGATGCATTATTCACTGCATCAAATATATCACTTGTTAATTAAGACTCTACATTTGTATCAAAGCCTTGAATCAAATACATCATCCATTAAATCTTATCAATATTGAATAAAATAAATTGCGTGTTAAGTGGAAGCATCACCCAATTATAACATGAAGCCTAATAATGTTATAAAGTTTTGCAGTGCTTTCCACTGCTCAAGTATATTCTGACTTGTGTTTAGTATTTTCATAACTTGAGATCTCGAAGAAATCTCAGCAAGCGAGTAACAAGTCTTGATGTCTTTTTCCTTAAGGGTAATATAAATCATTCTTAGATTGTTCGAATGGTCCCATAAAGCTGCAAGGGGTGCTGTTCCTCTCAGGAGAGGATCAATAAAGTTCGGTCAGAATGAGAAAAATTACGACCCTTGCAAGTGTTACTGAAGGATCCTGCAAGATGCTCCATCATTGACATGGAATCAGTGACAGCTGCGATTAACGGCAGCCGCCCTGGAGGGTGTGGGAGGGGCTTTGGGGGCAGATGCTCACGGCCAAGGCAGAGGCAGTACATGCCTTGTTGGATTTAACTGCGCTGTGTATGTGCTACCAGGAATAAAACAGCTCCTTCCAGAGTAATACTCTGTGACTAAATCTTCTGTGATAACGCGACTCTGCTTCTGCTGTGTGAACCTGATCACTTATAATGAGTATCTCCATTTCTCTGCAGCTAGTGGTGATTGTCTTCTTGGAGATTTAGCCTAAATCTCTCAGGTAAAAGACAGGAGGGCATATCTATGCACAGAAACAAAATAACGCTTAGCAATAAGAAAGAAGTTTTCAGCAATAACTCTCAAAGGCACTTTCTAAACACAATTCTTTTAACTTCTGCATAACTTTAAAGTTACCTTCATGTCAATATTATTTTCCCTCTTTTTGTGCTCAGGCTGGAGCAAATTTACATGCTATTTAGATTAATCAGTTATACTGGGTGTATCTGGTATGAAACTGTGTTTTTTGTCCTGCATGCCTGCTGAAATTTTAAGCTATTTTTTTTTGTTTGTTTTTCACCCCACAATAGCTTTCACAAAGGGAAAAGAGAACATTGACAGAAAATGTTAATTCTTTGCTCTCTTTCTTTACCCAAACCACATTTACTTACTTAAAATTATCTATTTTTCCTGTGCATGTAATTTTATAGTTTCTCTATCTCTTCCTTCTGTTAAGCATCATGACCATTTTCAGCTATCTCATGCCAGAACTCATACTCTTTTGGTGAATGGATTTCTCCCTTTCTAAAATATTTCCAACTTTGTTATTTTTGCTTGTACAGCATTCCCCCCCACCACCACATTGTCTTAATATTTCTTTTAGCACGAGCTTAACTTTTTCTATTTCACTTATACTGACACTATCAAATACAAACTTTAAAAAGCCACAAGCATTCCTCTTATGAGATTGAGGATATAAGATTTTTTAAAATCAATATACCTGGGATTGTTTAATCTTTTGGGTTAAAGTTTTTTTTCTGTTTTAATTATTTATATTTATTTTTACTTAGTGTCAAGAAACATGGCAAGTGCTCCTCAGTAAAAGGAGACTGAGTTGAAAGAAGAGTATCAGATGCCAGAAGTATCACAGTAAAAATAGTAAGTTATCAAATCTGGTCCCTAGTACCTTATTTTTAAGTCTTAGTCCTGGTCCCTCAACTTTACTGACACTTTCTGTAAAAGGGAGTTGCATTTCCTGTGTCCAGGTTACAGTTTGTGGTAGATCTTCACAGTTTATCACAACTATTTAAAAAATGCCTGTTGTCTTTTAGATTTTCAATGTAGGTACTGTTACAGCTTCCCATGACTCACCACACATTGTTGATGTGATTCTTACACAAACCCCATTGTTCCTTGTCAGGGTGGCAATTTTTCAGTTAATACTTGTTGATGCAGCAACAGGTAGTATGCTGAAACATATATTCATATAAAAAAAAAAAAAAAAAAAAAGGAACCAAATTCTTAGTGACTGAATGCAGTCGAGAAACTCGAGAAAAATAAAGCCAAATTCTGAAAGATTTGTATACATTGTATCTAAAGAAATGCATTTTAGAGAGTTGTACTATGAACCCACAGTTGGAGATACCCAGTGTTTCCAAGACTGATTCTGTTCATCTCGAGAGCAAGATCCATTAAACTTAATTAAAATAAGAAACCTATTTCTGTTACACAAATAATATTCTCATGTAGCCTAATTTAAAATAATTGCCTACATTGCTTTTCAGAAGGGTAACAAAAACTAAAAGAAGTGCTGACTTATTGAAAATGGTTGTAATTATATTATTATGTTATATTTTGTTTACAGCTTTTCTGGTACTTTGGTTACATTTTTTTAAACTTGAAATCTGAGGAAAATACAGTGTATTCACTGGTACTGGAGAAAGATCTGGATAAAACCTAATTTACAATGCACAATTCTAGGTTGAGTAGATATTAATCCAGAGAAGAATCACAAAGGTTCTCACTGTTATGTAAATAACTTTTATGTTACACTGTTATGTAGGCAACCTTTATTTAATAGAACAGAAAATAAAACAACTTAAAGCATTAAATCAAATGGTTTAATTATGTCTTAAAACAGCAGCAGGAAAATTATTTTCACCATGACACTTCAGTGACACTGAGGGGTCAGAAATGAAAAGTAACAAAGGTTCTGTCATGTAAGAATTATCACTTCTGTGCTGAATCATGAAGCCAGTACCAGGAAAAAAAAAGGTCCAATCATCAATTTGCAATTGATATTGTACCTAGGTGCTGGTAATTAATCTGCATTTGACTAAAGAAATGAACAAATCAAAACCACAACCAAAAAAAAAGAATAGATTTGTGGTTTTTTTTTTTTTTTTTTTTTTTTTTTTTTTTTTTTTTTTTTGTCCTGTCTGTTCTGATACAGAAATTGTATACACTCAATTCCCTAGCAAAAGGGAATATGCCAGTTTTCAAAGAAATTTGGTACTGAGTGGAAGTGGAAATGGGATCAGCCTTGGTAGGACAACCTACCATCTTCTGCAGAAGGATATGTCCCGAGAGTAACCTTGAACTAGTGTAACAGGCATGAAGTGAGTAAATATGATTGATTGGGATAAAATGATGTCCTAGTCACAAAGAAAAATAAGAGAAACCAAAAAGTAGCAGAGTAACACCTGGAAAAATATCATAGAGATGCCTCCAGCTCTCACTTCCTCTATAGGCAGGAGCAAAGTCAAGGCAAAGGGGAGAACAGCTGTTTCATTACCTTGCATTAACTATTGTAACTGTCTGATCCAAGTACGCCAGTCCATGGAAATGTTGCCTATTGTTTCAAAATAAAGAACAAACTATTCTGCATGTGAGTACTCCAAGGACATCTCTTACCATAATATTTGCATTTCAATAGCCACGATCAAAAAGGAAGCTCTGGGACTGGATCTGTACTTATACAGCTCCAGGTAAAGCTCAAAGCATGGCTCAGTGCATGGCAAACTCTTCTAAAGATGTTCTGCAGTAAATGGATGGAATACTGCAATGCTATTATGTATGTACTATTATGTAACCTTAGAGCAAAGGATCAGTTCATCCTTTTGTTTAAATTTTCACCATCATCATTACTCTAAGTACTTTGAAGACAACAGGACTCTACAAATTGCTTTCTACACATTGAGCGACAAGACTATTAGAATAAAATAAAAAAGCTTTGAAAAATTCCGAAACCGTGTGGAGTTACTTTGTCTACATTGTTAGTAATTTTTTAAATTTCTTGTTCTCATGGATAAGAACTCCATGTAGTTTTCACTGGTTCTTACAGAGCACTTGGAACAAAATACAAGTCCCATGTCTGCAGGAAACGGTCTCAAATTTATATACCTCATGCCTATGTTACTAGAAGTTCTTTAATGAATAATTACAAAATAAGCCTATACATAGACTCATGGATGGATTAAATGCCGTAGTACCAGAGACAAATATTGTATTGCAGCTACAGAGAGAGTAAATGACTTGTCAGAAATATCTACATTGTATTTAGCTGTTTATATATCATTTTGAAAGGGATACAAATAGAATTTTAGTACAAAACATTCCCAAATATTCAAATTCCTGCTAGCCATCACTTCAAATATTTTAAGTGAGAGTATACTAGCAAAGATTAGTCTTTTCATTTACTCAGAGCTATGTTCTTCACAGACTGAAGCTTCTAAGCATTTCAGCATTCTCACTAAAATTGGCTGAAATTTACACTTTTACTTTGACAAAGAAATAAGCTGTTTTTATGAAGCTAGAAAATTACAATTTTTTGAGTTTTTAATATGTGAATTGTTCTCCAGATACATAAAAGGAGGGCATTAGTGGATATCCATCTTGTGTGTGGCAATGATGAGATGTATTCAACTTACCTACAGTGTGGGCAATCAAGATTATTTTTTTTTTTTGGATTTCCACACATATTTTTCAGATACTATTTCAAAATCCCTGCTGAATTCTCAGAGACATTAAAAATTGAGATGTCTATCTCAAGCACAGTCATCAGCTTTTATATATATTCATCCTCTAAGCATGATTAGAAGCCTGTTTCATGCTTGCAATATCATAGAAGAAATTAGAGATGTTAACATGCATTTCAGTGGACATATAATCATGTTTGCTGTAAATATTTCAAGTAATATGACACAAAATTAAATTTTAATTAAAGTTTCTATGAGTTCTGTATCTTTGACATGGTTTGTTCACTTTTTCTAAGATTATACAAGTTCTGTTGGCACCTAATTATGAATAACCACTGACTAGACTGACATTAGAGATTTGCAATTTAGATGATACCCTGTAGTAAGAGATTTTAGATGTGAGGGAGAAAGGATGAAACCAAGCAAAACTTTATTGAAAGTGTCAGAAAGGTTATGGAAAGACCAGGGTTGGAATTGATGCAGTTTTTCTGTATTTCTCACAACAGGACATGCCATTTCTAGAAGGAATTAAATGATTCTACATTATACAACAAGGAGTCAAGTGATAGTATGGAGATGATATGGGATTAGAAGATCTTTGATATTAAATTGTTACTGAACAGCTAGAGAGCAAAATATTCTGCTGTTTATTGTAGCATCAACTGAGAGATGCCACAGTACTGCGTGTCTCTGTTACAGAATTCCTATCACAGTGAAGCAGACTTGCTCTGGACGTGGCCCTTTCTGATTCAGAATTGAGGTAAAAAACTGCTAAACTGCATGGATGAATTCCTATACACGTAGACCTATATTTATAAAGTGATCTGTTACCTACTTGCAATGGATTTAGAATCTTAAAAGGCACAGTGATCTGTTTTACAAAAGTAAGGGAGATCAATCTTTAGATCTGTCAAGTCAATGCCTTTCATAACTGTTCTGCTTTTCTGAAAAGCACATTTTTTTATCTTTTTCCCATGACTAAAAATCTTGGTTTAGGACACAGCCAGGAGAAAATAATAGCAGGAAAGTTTTTCTTTTGATCCAGCTACTATTAGGAGATACTCCTAACAATAGGATAGACTTTTGTTTGGAGATTTGCAGTCTAATCCCAAAGAGACACCGATGTTTCAGAATAACCTTAATAACCTTAATAGCTGCGGGCTCAGCTGACAGTTGGATGTAGACTCATTTTTAGTTACATATTACAGTTATGTATGTAGAATTTCAAAGGAAATTATATGACTTAGTTTACAATACTGACAGCAATTAAGGAATGCCCTTTTCCCTGGGTGTGCATGTTTACTGTTGGCGGTGACAAGTAAAACACCAGTGACATAAATTCGCTGATTATGGAAAAAAAAGTTTTGATTCAGTAATACATTTCCAAAGGTCAATGAAAATCTTCACTTTTAAAATCCCTTCAATCCTTATTGACACTACTTGGTTCTGCTATATTATACTACATGAACAGTCTAAAGACTGTCTGTCTTTAGAAACATATCTTGTATTTTGATAGCTCAAGGAAGACTTAGTATCTAAGATTTGGGAGTCCATCACATGTCTCCTGATATCCCTATCTCATGCAGATATACATTACGTAAGATAAATTAAAATAAAGATAATGTTAGTGGTACTAGTCTTTAAAAACAGTTTGGATGACACTTTTTAATCTGTTGAGAGAAAAAAAATGAGAGCTTAGAGTATGTGGTAAAATTCACACAATTTTGTCTCATAGAGAAATTCTGCCTTCAGATACATACTGGTTGATGTTATACTTGTTGATGTCAATTGAAGTGCACCCATTTCTTAAAAGCTTCCCCTTCAGCTGTTTAAAAGTTTATAAGGTCAGAATATTTACTTTAATCTTTAAACTGGTCTCCCTGCTATGTACAATCCACTGAGATTCTTCTACAAATTCCTTCTAGTCAGTGTCAGGAGTAACTTCCCCCATGTCTTTCTGCTGTAAAACACAATCAACTGGAAACTGTATAGCAACCCTATATAGATTGTTATCAGGATGAGTGATTCATTTCTAAATACACCACACTGTGAAGATGGGAATACTTAAGCTGTTATTTAAGTTCTGGTTTCTATAATTTAAATATGAGGAAGATCTTGTCAGAAAAGTCTCTTTATGAAGATTTACTTGTTCAACTGCTTCAAAAAAAGTTTTATACATGTAAATCTTCCAGGAGTACTAAAAAGAGGATTTTATCTCTAACATTTGGAGAGGACATAGAAGGATGGAAAGAATAAGTTTTAATGAGATTTCCTTGTGGGATGTAGTTATGATTCTATTTTATGATTCTATTTATTAGCGGGCATTTATTTCAATATGAAAAGCAACCCATTATAAGAGTGAGGTGTTTGAATACATATCCTTTGCTCCACATGCTGTCATTCAAAGTTGTTGTCAGTTATATAGAGGTTGAGGGGTCCTTTTCATTTTTGTATGAGGGTTTGTTTTTTTTTTTTCTTTTTGTTCTGGTGGTTTTCTTCCTGGCAGGAGGAAGCAGGAAGGTTAACAAATCAGGAAATAAAGTAGAGAAATTATTTTCAGGTTTCCTAGAATATGTATGTGTGCAAGACATGACTGAATAGCTGTGATGCTAAGCATTTTTCATCTGTTGTTTTTAGTGTTTAAATTACTTTTTCAGTTATTTGATTTTATCCTTACCAGTCTTTGTCTTTTCTTAAGAAAATTCAAGTTGTAGGAGGGAAAGAAGCATTGCATTATTCTGGAAACCTACTATTTCAGAGCATTCAGAAAAGGAAATACAACAAGAAATACTCTGCTGTCAGAGGTGTTGACTATTCCAAATTCTCATTAGTCTTATATTTCCTGACTACCTAGTGTCTAACTGACATAGGTAATTTTATTATAATAGGCATCAAATCAGTGAACTGACTGGGCTTACTCCAGTTTATCCTAGGTCCACTACAGATATTATGTGTAAGCACAGTGCTGTGCACATTTTCAATTGACTGACTAGGTCTTCATTTATTTTAACTTTTTAAAAGATTATTGCATCTTTTTTACAGAATTCTGACATGCCCATCTCCTCATGATTAGTCTATATAGTCTAAACAATGAAGGCTCGCATAGATTAGTTTAAAGTTAGTTACAGGTACAATAAGAGTATATGTAATCAAATATATCCAAACTTAGTAGTCCCTCACATTTTAAAAGGAACTACAACCTAACCTAGTTAGGCAAAAAGACTGTAGAGGGCAGTGTTATACCCTCACCAAAAAGGTCTTTCACTCCAGATGTTTGGCAATCTGATTATCAGGTCCCTTACACCAATAGAATAATGACTCTCTTGAAGGCAAGGAAATTACATCAGTGTATAGGCCCAGTATTTCCAAATCACTGCATAAACTTGACAGATAGAAAATCAATAGCACACAATTCAATCATACCATTAAGCTGCTTGACAGAACGTATATATGAACAATTGATGAACCAAGTATTAAATGAAAGGGTTTGGCACTATATGACTAAGTGTATAATTGATAATTATTGATTGCCATATGAAAACATTAAAGCGCATTCAATACTCTGGGGAGAATGTTTCAAGAGGTGACATACAGCACAAGTGAAGGAGAAAGGAAGGCTCTAAATATTACTAGAATAATGTATTTAGAAGAAGTTTTCTGTAAGTCCTTTGATTATCTCCTTTTGTTGTTTGCGTGTGATTTTAGCTTATTTTTTGTGTTATTTACAGAAATGGAAAAAAACCCCTAAACTAAAACCAACCTCCATCTAGTGCAAACAGATGAAGAAATGTAAATAAAAAAAAAAATAGTGTTGCCACATAAGATTTAATTTATAAGTTATCGATTTAAGTTGGATAAATTAAACGTCAGTGCAAAGTAAAGTGATGACTTCAGTTTTGTCAAAAAATATAACAATTGGGATAATATATTTGTAAACATTACAAAATGAATTATTTCATTAAAATAATGAGCATGAATCTTTGTCCATTAAAAAAATTAGTCAATGGCAGATGTACTGGGCATAGTGGATCACCAGGGATCTGCAGGATTTTCAGTTGCTTTGAAAGACAAATAATTCATTTTGCTCACAAACTATTCATTCCCATGAGAAAGAGGTGATGTTTTCCACTAGCCTTTTGAGTTAGACATTACTAACTAGTTTCAAGAAGCAGAAAACCCCACTGTGAGCAGCTGGGAAGCACAGAAAGGAGATTTATGTTTCAAAACAAGTTTATTCACTTCCCCTCTCTGCTGCACTGTGGGAGCAAGTTCCACAAGAGTTAACAATTATTTCTGACTCCTAACTAATTTCTGGAAAGAAATTCATCTAATTGTTTGCAAATCAAATGAAAAGAATTATTGTTTTGCTCCTGCACAAGGAGCAGAGTTAGTCTGGGAAGCTGTTGTCCCTGTCTTGTTCCCATCCTGTGTCTGTGCGAGCAGAGGTGAGGAGGAAGCTGCACAGTGAACTGCAATGGAGAAGTGAGGGGTAAAGCCAAAAAGGAAATAGTAAAGGGATTGAAGATTTCTTTTACTCATGTCATTTCCTCACTCTGTATTTCCATGTGGTGTGCACAGAGCTACGCTGGCATAGGAGAATGGGCAACATTTGAGTGGGAGAAAGGCTGTGGGCAGTAGCTGATTAACTGTCCATGCCACTGAGAGTGAAATCACATGTTTTTGGAGCCTAAAGTTCTGCTTCTGTGCACCGGCAGAATTTCACTGCTTTTCTTAAGTCTTGACTCCTAAAGGCCAAGACTATATATGAACTCAGACAGCACTAAATGATTTTTCCTAATGTTTCCAGCATGGGAGCAGAGAGAATTGACTTAGTCTGTGCCTGTCCAGATGACTTTATTTTCTCCAACAATGTACTGTGCAACTGGAGTTTCCCCTTTTTTCCCAAATATCTCTGTAGGCAGTACACTGATGTGAAAGCTCTGCATGGATGCCCTCAAAGCTACTCAGCTCCCATTTTTGACAAAAAATATTCTCCTGTATCAGTGGGGCAAAGAATTCAGGGCTGTATAGCCACTGATTGTTTAAAAGGGCTGATTAGCTCTGGTGCAGTGTTGTGCTGCAATGCCAGAAATACCAGCACCTCACTCCCACTGTGCAGCACAGATGGGAATTGAGCACTTCTGTGGAGAAGGGACACAAGGAGATGTGAGCAAGAGCTTGGCTGCCGCAGGAAGTTCCCACATGACAGCAGCAATGATGTTTGATTTCCAGGAGAAATGTTGTGTCATGAGTCTTAAAAAATTAAACTTCAATAATGAATGAATAAGACAAATAATAATTATGTTACTGTGGCTATGTAGTTCCCTGGGTATTAATATTTCTTCATTCTCCAAACACATCAAAGATAAAAGTTATCTTCCAGGGAATTGTAATGTTTTTAAATCTGTAGAGTCAAAATTTCATTTCAAGAAAAATTCTTTTCCTGTAGCCATAAACTGAAAAATCAGCACTTATAGTTAACAAAATGCTTCATCTGTGTTTCAATCAGTTCCAACATTGTCACAAGAATCAGGACTAATGAATCCTTCCTTCTTTAGACATAATTTATGTTTATGTGAACAAAACATAATTTTAAAGTTTTGCTTACCCATTGTGACACTTAAGTATCTATGCAATGAGAAAGAAATGTGTTTATAAATTAAACTTCACCTTGTAGCTCAGTGGCTTTTACTGACTAATTTAATTGAAAGTTCTGTGTAGAGACTAAATTCACAAAATGAACTTCATGAGATGTACTATAAAAATATTTTACTTATTTGGAGATAAATGAAGATTTAAACATCTATTAGATATTCTCTGCACTATGTATTACGGCTACAGAAGATAAATCTATTCTGTACAATCCAGCTGATGGAAATAGTTCCACTTTCAGTATTTTCAACGAAAGTAGAGATGACCAGACATGTTAATTTTCCCTGGGATACTGAAATATTGCTTTCATTATTGCTGCTGGGCTTTTCCTTATCCTAGCTGCAAATTCAGTCAAATGTTGAAAGTGTGCCCTCCAACCATTTGAGATGCAGTCCCAACTGCAACTTTACTATGCTTATCAGAGGGAAATCCAGAGAACATTAAAAATGAAAAATTCTTGCCAACTTCCTCAGCATATCTAATTTTAAATTTCAGGCATGAAATAAGAATTAAAGGATGTCATAGCACAAGTCACAGTACAACACTAAAATAATCTAGGTGAGGATGCTCCATTTGCTAAACAAGCTGTTTCTCATTGATAAACTTTGAGACAGTCAGTTCCACTTTGGCACGCACAAGAAAATCACACATAAAATTTTGAATTACAATAAAGTGTTATGTAAAAAGTTATACAGCTCAGCAGGAAACACATGTAGGATTTTTGCTTTATATATGGTTGCTGGTTATTTGACTTAATTAGTAACAATACGAATGGCAATGGAACTTCCTAAGGTTAATGAAAGCCAGTTCTGATAAAACACCTTATCATTTGGTTTGTATCTGAAAGCCTTCCATCTGCAGCTGGCATTTACCATTGTGCAGAGCCGTATTGAACACTAAAGTCAGTGATAATCAATACCAGTGTCATGTATCAATAATAACACAGGTGTCACCTCTATCAGAGCACTTTTGAGGTTAAGGATTAATTTACCTTCTTTACAGTGATTGTTTGCCCCCTGTCATCCCATTGGGTAGAGTTTCAATTTGCCTTTTTTCACCTCAGAGAAATTAGGAAGTTTTCACTTTATAGACGGCCTTACTTGATCCAATAATCTACTCTTTGCCATCACCACCACATTAAAATCTACCAGTGGCAGTCCTTTTCTAGAGTTATCATTGATTATTTTTTCATTATAGCCTGAAAAAGCATGAGACTGCTGACCAAAATATTTGTGGAACTGAGACTGAAAAAGAAAATTTTAAAAGGAACTCACAATTAAGTTTACATTTACCTAAATATTTCCAAGAAATTAATTTAGCATGATGAATGTTTTACTTTATCTTTTCTGGAGTTCTAGTATTAGAATACTTTACAAGTAAAAAATGTTGTTTGGTTTATCTGAGGTAGGAAGAAAAAGAATAAGTCTGCATGTATTTAATTTTATAATTTTTCAGCCTAAGATTTTCCTTGAGTTTCAGATTTATAATAATTAAAGAAAAAAAACCTAATTTTTTTTTGTTCTGAATTTTGAGGCCACACATACTCATCTGTTTTATCATGTCTGTATGTATTCTTCTATATTTTTAATGTGCTTTGGGTTTTTTTGTGATTTTGTTTGTTTCTTTGTGCATGTATCTGTATGCATGGCAAGTACACAAGTAATTTAATTTTTTAAAAAATGCATTAGGCTAAATTTCTTTCTCTGTCTGTTAGGAAGATTCTTACGAAATTTATCAGAAAGGAAAACACCCCTGTCTAATAATCACCTCTGCTGCATCTCTTTTTAAAAATAGAAGTGAGAAAATGGTTAGGTGATCTTTTGGGGGATTTTTTTTAACTTATTACTACTTTTTTAAAAAATAATGTTATGTGTCAAAATATTAAACTGTAACTAATCAGCTGTTATCCTTACTGCCTCCTCTTTGAGTTATTAATAATTTCCACCTTTCTTCAAATTAACCAATATTCTTTTTATGTGCATATTTGTTCTAGATCAAGGTTATCTCATGTACTGTTTTTCTGTAATTTTTTAAAAGAATCTTCTTGGTCTGGGCTAGATCCCTTCAAAATAGCTGGGAAGACATTCTCAGTAGGCTGACCTTTCTTAGTTGTCTTCTGTTGATCCTTAAATCTACCAAAGAAAGCTAATAATCAAAGTTATTGACCCTGGAGTATTTCACAGCCATTCAAGGTTTTATCCCCCAGCAACGTTATGAGTAAGGAAGGCACTGTTGTGTTGCTATGAAATGGGAAAGTGAATCCTTGCAAACGTATTCATTGTTTGTTGGACATGGTTCAGCAGAACCCCAAGCCTCCAGTGGATGTGTCTTCCTTCACAGGTCTGCTGCACTGCCCTTCCAGTCCAACTTGGATCAAACAGAGTCACCAGCTGGGGTTCAGAGGTCACTGCCAGATGTGACAGCCAGCACACAGAGACAGAATGAGCTGTGCCATGCTTGGAGCTCTGGGGCACCTCAATTCCTTACACAATGTTTTCACACACTTTGCCCTCCTGATAGCTATGTCATGGAGCAGTGTATAGAGAGGACCTGTGTTGCCAGGTTATAGGATAATAAGATAGTTATAGCAGCATGACAAACTCCTGCTGATATGCAGTTAAAACAGTCGACCTTAACCATTTTTTCTGTAGGGCATGAAAACTTGAGTAGCATGGATATGAGCCAGGCCTCCACATGGCCAAGGGATCAGTATGGTGGGTTTATCCAGGAGCAGATGTAGTTGGAGAGATTAATAGTAATATCTGAATAAGGAGTTAGGTACTATATTTAAATTGAAACAACAATAAACTTGACATCCAAGATAAAATTAAAGACATCGTTGTGCTGAACATGCCTTCCACAAACTCAGAATTACACTCCTGTCTTTTTCTGTCTTGATGAAAATGATATTGGACTCAACAGTTAAGTAAGCTCTGCAATGATTGCTGTTTCCCAAGCCCCAAATTATGTGTTGTCTCTATGTACACATTTCTAGTTTTATTCATTAATGTATGCATTTATTTGTAAGATCTGTGTTCCCTTACACCATCCTATAATTGTATGATCCTGTAAGAAGAACATGCACTATCAGAATTTTACTATCAATAAAAGCAGTAGATAAAGGCTGCTCAATTTTTTTTTTTGATCCAGGGAAACAGGGATGGGAAAGATTAAACCATTAGATCCAAAATGTGCTGCTGAAGTGGAAGTACAGAAACAATGTGGTAGACACAAAATTTAAGCAAACCTTTTCTTCATGATTCTCCTAATGATCTAGAAAATGCAACTATCCTTGTTCTTCTTTTATCTTCCTCCTCCCTTCATTTTGTAATAATCATAGCTGTTTATAATCAACCATCCATTATAATGAGGAGATAAGCAGGTTGTGCACAACTATGTGTGGACAGAAACATGTCCAGTGTAATTTTTAAATGGAGCAGTGCTAGTCCTCAAGGATTAGAAATATTTGTATTTTTCCACTGCATTGGTTATCTTGGCTTTTCATTGCTACATTAGTGAAGAGCTGATTTAAAGAAATTTTGCACTTCTGGTTTGCTTTACAGTGACACATCATAAAGCAGTTTTCAAAGATAGTCATAATGAGTGTTTTACAGATTGAGAAACTGAGTCCAGGCAACTGATTTATTCAAAATTATGCAGCGAGGGATAGAACCCAGGTTTCCTGGCTCACAGTTCATTGCTCAAATCATTATGTAATGCTAAGTTACTTTAGAGGATACCTTTAGATGGCAGAAAGTAACCAGAGTAGAATAGCATCTCCTCCTGCTATTCATGTGCAATGTGTGCAGTCAACCTCTCCATTTTCTCATTCCTCAGGGGGTCCATCATCTCTCACCTCCTGTTTGGCAGACCCTACACTATGTAATGCAGCACAGGGTTAAGAGAAAAGGAAGAAAGAACTAGAAAGAAGGGATGGCAGCTGTGCTGCAAAAGGGAACTATAGCAGTCCTTTTTAGTCTACAAAGTGTTTAGCATTCACACTTTATATTTTAGAAGAAACTTTTATCATATCTATCACAGAGACACCACAGACAAGGAAACCAAGGGAAAAATAATAATTAAAACCCCTTACTCTCCAGGACAGGGCTGAGTTTGTTTTTAATTCTAGTTTATTTTGGCAATTTTTCCTGTAAATATTCTTTCATTTTTTATAATGTTTATAATGCATGTCTTCAACCCATGATCCCTCTTCCCCAAGTTCAGCCTCACTTACACATTGAATAAACTCACTTGTATCCAACATGTAGGATTTGCCACTTAGCAGCTGTATGGATAATGGCAATGATTGCTGAAAAAGAAATTCTTTTACTGAGGAATGTTAAAAGGATAGGCTTCTAGGGGGAAACATGGGAAAGATGTAAATGCAGGTCTCAACTTTTATTCACCACATCCTGTTACAGACACTCTGATCAATTTTTATGAGAGATTTTTATGCCTTTATGTTCTTATATATCAGTCAAAGGCAGAGCAGACTAAGAGGTTGCAAGCAGAAGTTTGAAGTGAGATTTTTAATGGGAGTAGCTTTAAAAGACTATACTGTAAATTCACTTTCTACCTAACATCATGAACATTTTTGTATAAATAAGTGTTAAATGGTATGGCTTCTTCACCTCACACTTTGGGTTGCTATGTAGAGTACATTTCAGAGACGTAGGGACCTTTTTCCTTTTTACTTTTTAAAAATTATTTTTCTTGTAATTTTGACATGTTCACCCAACAAATATCTTCAAATAATAATTTGAGGAACCTGACAAGGGCAGTTCATAAAAACAGAAAGCAGCATTATTGAATCAAGCTTGGATTAACTGCATTGACAAACACAGACCAGAGTGAAATTATTTTCCTATTACATTTTGATTAGTTTGTGGTTGTCTTCAATTTGTAATTTACCTTTTAAGAGAGTCTGGACTGCTCTGTGGGAGCCTCCCTGACGATATTTGTCTCGGCATGGTCAGTGGAGTATTGAGGTTCCAGACAAAGAAGGGCTTTGCTTGTGGTTGGTGAAATCATTAACATGGGGTCCAAATTTGGAAGACTCGGAAATAGGGAAGAAACTCATACTGGATGTACTGGAGTAAGACACTAAGACTGGTGTAGGAAAGACCTACAGGATGTCAGCTTTATATGGTAGAATTTTCTCCAAATTCTTGTAGTAAGTCTATAGTACTAGTATACTCCTCCCACTTTACAAGATATTTCATTTTATGAAATGAAAACTGTCAATCAAAAAGCAGTTGGCACCTTCCAAAGTTTTCAAAGTGGATGTTGCCCTTTTATTCTGGACATGATTGGGAAAAAAACCCCAAACAAAAAGGAAAAAAAATCTTAAACTTTTTTATAATCTACTTTCAATGATATCCTAAGATGTTTCCTTCCATTGCAATTGCAGAATTTGTTCCATCTCTCAATGTAATGTAATATTTATATATAATTAATGAGATTTTAATCTTGTTAAGCCACTGAGCTTGAAAGAAAAGCATATTGTTTCTAGATTTATGGCATATATTTCTTTTTTCTTTACAGTTTACTAGAGTAGGAAATTTAAACTAGTCTCCCTTCTCTGAGTGCTCCCTCCTCTGTTGATAGACTTCTCATTCTTCTGCTGGTTATGTTTCTTTCTGATTGGATGAAAAAAAAATAGTCCCTCAAATGAGGAATTCATTCAAAAGCAGGCACAGAAAAGCCTCCCACATATTTCCTCCTGCTGAACACATTTCCAATGTCCTCAGATGGGAATGAACCTAGTTTCCTTACATTGAAATAACTAATTTATCACAAGTTCATCAGAAGAATAATGTCTACTTCAGCATTAAAATGTGACTAAATTTACTGAAGCTATAAATAGGCAAGTGTCTGTAATTACATGATGCATATGGACTAAAATAATTTCTGGCTCATATGTTCCCCTGATTTCCAATAAGATAACAGAAGAACATACATGTGTACACTGCCCTTTTCAAAAACCTGTCTAACCCTGCTCCTTAGACCTTTTTATCCCTGACTGATGGAATTGTGAAAGAAAACAGCAGGTATACAAAAAATGATGATGAATATTTATTATCATCTTATGAACTATAATTCATAAGTGTTCAATTGCTTCCAATTAGAAAAAAAAAAAGGCCACCCCCTCCCCCCACCAAATAAAAAAAAAAAAAAAAGAAGAAGAAAAGTGTACTTGAAGAGATAACAATAAGCTGTTCTTGACCTAAGTGGAGCCAAAGAAATTTTAGACAAAAGACAAAATTTTAAATCAGGGAAATAATTGAATGACCTCTGCCTGAAAAACTATGCCATAAATTATCTTTACACTCTGTGGAAACATTCTCCTTTGCCTTTAGAGTAAATCAGACAATTTTCAGGCCAAACCAATTTTCTAAATCATAATTAGACAAGAGGCTAAAATAGGTCTTTGTAATGGAAGTGGGTTATAAATTTAACATGATATCCATAATTCATCCCTGAAGAAAGGTCGTTTACATTCTGAAAGCTTGGATAATATAACTTAAAGAGCTGGCCTGCTAAATGGTGTAACAGTCTATCTTGCTTAGTTTACTTTAGAATTTTGATTCATACTGTGCTCAGTTCTTTTCCCAGTGGGAAAGCTAGATTCTTAGACCTCTTTCTCACACTTATTAAAATAATTCCCTCCTCACCAGGACATCAGCCTTGGGCATGCCCAGTTCTTTTGCTAATAATTTTGTCTTTTTCAACTGTTAGATGAGTTCTGAATTATAATTGACTTGCAAAAAGCTTAATTTTTGTATATATACACACAAATGCTTAAAATACAATTCTAAAAGAGGAAGAAAACATCAGCTGTCATTAAATAGAGCATTAGGCATTTAGCATACACAAAAGAGTGGGAAATACATAGTTTGAGTAACTATGGCAAATACGTCAGTAGACAAGTATACTTTTGAAAAAACCTTTACTTTTTAAAAAAGTGAGTTGCAAAATACATATTTCACATAGCGAAATTAGAAATTTTTGGTATTTCACTAAGTAGCCAACTGAATTTTCAGATTTTTTTCATCATCCTGTCAAACTCCTGCCAATTTGCATTAAAACAAATTTATTTATATCAAATTTTTTTTATTGCAGTTTCAATAGTAAGAAAGAGAAGAAAGGAATATTCTCCATAAACTGATAACAGCTATATTTTCAGCTATAGAATTTTTAAAAAGAATATTGACTTTAATTATGCCACAGCTTCTATCACAGTACAGAAAAATCTATAATGTTTTTATTTTCATAGCATTGCTTCTACTGCTTCAGGTACTGATCAGAAGTTTCTACAATGCAGATCAGAGATAGTTATCATGGAATAAATCTGACAAGCTCTTGCTCAAGGCCAAAGTAGTTCATTTGTAAAACTAAACTACACAGGTACCAAATAGGAAAGCCAGAGTCTCTTTTACACTAGATTCTAAATCTGTCATTTAGCTAAATGACACAGTAGTCCTCAACAGAGGAAATCATCACTCTCCCTTAATACCACTGTACCAGCAAGCAACCTGCTTACTGGATTCTGGGTGATATTTCTCATTGAAAACATCTGGCCAAAACCACCAACCACTTGCTCAGCTCTTACAACAAATTTACTAAGTCCATTCCCTTTTTGACCTCATTTTCAGAAACTGTATTTCACCATTCTGGTCTTTTTCTAGGCCACAAGCAAGAGTGGCACCATGCCAGCACTGTTTGTCTCACTCAGGGCTGTTTTGAGAATGTTGAATCAACATCTAATTGAGCAGACAAGCTGTCTCTATTTGCCCCTACATATCCATTTGTGGTTTTTCATCCTCCTGCAGAAAGACTTTCTCATAATAAGCCTTTGATTAGATTGCAAGCTCTTAAAGTCAGGTATTGGCTTTCTACTAACTGTGTGTACAGATCAGCTTTAATAAGGCCTTGAAACTTGTTTGGCCTTTGGTCAATACTGTGATAGTAACAGATGACAAATTTATCCAATTCCTGACTTTCAATTTTCTGTTTTTCTCTACAACACACTGAATGCTGTCACTGCTGCAGCATTTATTTTTTTTTTACTGTAATTGCCTTCCCTTGCATACAATCTAGTGAATAATATATGCTCACATTAGAGTGTTTGGCCCTGTGGGAGGACGTTCCAGTCACCTCAGTGTTTTTTTCAAACATGCTACTGTATGTGACACTATGAGATAAAATAAGTAAACAACCAGATTGCAGTTTGATAGGTGCCGCAGCTCAGATCTACAAATGCCCAAACAGAATAAAGAACCTTTCTGGTCAGCATCATATATTTGATAATTGGAGAAGTATCTTGGAATTACTTTACTTCTTTTGATTTAAGGGATTTGCAGAACAATGAAATGAGGGTTACTAATGTTCTCTGAACATTTTACACATTAGGAAAGTGATGTCCTCTGAGGTAAAATGACTCATACAAGGTCACACAAGAAAACAGTAGAACAAGAAACAGAACTTGTTTTTTGTATTACTATCTACAATTAACCCCATACATAACAGGTGAAATTTCAGGGAAGTCAACAACACTAAGATTTTACTGAGTTCCATGGTTGCAGGGCAGGCCAGCAGGTCACAAAACATTTGCAATCTTCTTAAGGTATGAAGCCTGTTACAAAAATCAGGTAATGTGATTGCACAAGATCTACAAAGGCAAAAAAGTGTGCCTAAATCTAGAAATATGAAGGCTTACAGCTGCTTAGAGCATGAAGTGGGGGATGTGACAGGCAGTAACCTTTCCTTTGTACCATGCACCACATTTGCCCCATGATTGGAGGGAGCAAACTCAAGGACAAAGGGAGCAAGGAGTAAGCCATTTGGTAATCTTATCATGTAGCTTCTGCAAAATATTCCCTGCAGTGTAGAATTGTTCAAAGTTGCACATGCTGTGTGTTGCTGAGTGAGAACACTGGCTGCCGTGCACTGAG
Source organism: Peucedramus taeniatus (assembly GCA_013400575.1). NCBI lineage: Eukaryota > Metazoa > Chordata > Aves > Passeriformes > Fringillidae > Peucedramus > Peucedramus taeniatus. Next base: position 36,697 of record WBNO01001054.1, read on the forward strand.
GTATATTGAGAAGAGAAAGAAACCCAGTGACCTGTTAATAGGCATGCTGTGTGTGGTCTCTCCTGGCTATGAGTCCCTGTGTTAGTGATCAGCTGTATCCTTTTCAAACTAGACAGTGCTTAAATTTTACTGCTAGTTGCAATGGTTTTGGGTCTGGGAGACGAGCAGTTTATAAATGTTTTTCAATAGCGAGTGACTCTACACCTCAACAGGAGCAACTTTCGTCCTGTTCAGTTCCCTCTTCTTGTTCTTCACACTGAACATAGATTACCTGTTAATTAAATCAAATACAACAATTAAATCAAATACAACACTCTAGCAATGCTGGCTTTTAAATCTAACACTGAATAATAAAATTAAAACATATACAAAACACTATTTTAAAATGTTATCTAATGTTTGTCAGCTATGCAAAACTTTTGTATCTCTTTAGAAGCCCCAATTTTTGAAAATGATGGGAAAATTTAATTTCCACTTATGTTAGATATTGTAGGACTATAGTATAATATAGAATAGTATAGTATAGTTTAGTATAGTGTAATATAACATAGTATAGTATAGCATAGTATAGTATAGCATAGTATACTATACTATACTATATTTTCTTGACATCTTCAAAAAGCTAGGAAATCATGAACCTCTGGATTAAAAAAAAAAAAAAAAAAAGTAGGGCTAGTGCTTTACTTGGGCACACACCCTGAGATCACTCAAGAAAATTTCCAAAGATGGCAAGAAATATCCACCTGTGCATCAGTTATTAGGACCTCTACTTTCTAGTGGCTGGTTTTCTTACTGGCCTGAAAGGCTATCAAAAAGTACAATGATGTGTGTAACGTGCTGTTAGCTTCAATACAGGAATATCTGCTGAGCAATAGCTAGACAAAATATGGACACAAAGAGATTTTTTCTGCTTATTTTCCTTTCAGTTAGGATGCTGGTATAGATCGGAAAAAACCTAACAATTTAAAAGTATTAATGTCATAGTAAATAACTGGATAACTGGGACATTCTAGACTAAAAAAAATGTTTAGAAATAGATTTTATCTTGCTGCATTTTTAAATTCTTGAAAAGTATGGTTCCCTGAAAACAGAGAAAAAAATAACTGAAGGATAGGATACATTTAAAACTGTTTTTATGTAAATATATGTATCCTGTATGTAAATAGGATCACTGCATAATTTGTGTATACAAATAAGTCACACAATACACGACAGTATGCCATAGAGGTAGCAGCTACAAATGTTGTGGAAAAAAGACCAAAAAGCCTGTAAATGAACAGAATAAGCAGCCTGTTATATCAGTACAAAAACTGTTTACAGGTTTCTCTCTCTGTCTATATCTATTTCCTCATCAAATTACAAGGATCTCATAGTTTAAATACTCCTATTTTTTTAATATGAAAAAAGTAATCCTACTTGCTTGGGGAAGACAGCACAGCACACTGTGAATAATAACATCTCATAACACACTAATGGAGAGTAAATTTAGCATTTTTTTAAGGAACTACAGTTGTTTCCTGTTTTGCTCATTTCATTGTTGCATCATAGAATGTTTTATGAATGTTTTTCATAAAATAATGTGGGGCATTTTTAATATTTTTAATAATAGTGTGCTGAATTTGGATAGTTTCATTTGCAATTTAAGTAATGCTTTGTTCTGATGAGATCTCTGGAGGTGGTTTTGACATTTAAAAGTGATGTGAAGAGATTCAAAGTGATTAAAGCTGTCAAATGTTACCCTAATTGTGTGACTGCAATCTTTTCAGCCTCTTTCAATGAGTGTATACATTATACACGCTGCACAGCACTTCTGTTTAGATTGAGGTTTTTTATTAATGCCATCCTGATTGACAGAAATTATTGCAAGATCACAAGTGGAACTAAATTAGTTTGCCACTGCATTGAAGCAACATGTTTAGCCATGAACTTTTAAGATGCAGTTATCTACTCAGCCCTTCCTCCTTTTTCCCCCCAAAAAAATGATGTTATGGTAGTGGCAGATGATAGCTTTCACATTTATAGTGTCATACTGTCATAGTTCATAGGAATAAAAAAGTTTTGCCCATATTAGAATTATTTTAACCTTCAGTTTGTATTCAAAATGCTACTTGACAGGTCATTTATTTTAAATATGGTTTCTAGCTAAGAAAAGTATCAGATATATTCTAATTAATTATGAACAAGTCAGATTTTCATGACTGATATTTTATTAATATCTTGCTATGTATTCATGGAAGCTGTAATACTTATTGATACCTTCTTGTCTATTAAAAATAAGAAAGCTTCAAAACCACTTTGATAACCTTAGATATTCATGTCTTAGCTATCTGGAGTAGTACTATTCCAATTATTTAAGAATATTTGGATATGTAGTGGGTTTTTTTTTAAGGTAATTAGGTTCAAATGCAGCACTGCTTTCACAGATTTGTCTTCCTATACTAGTAGGAAAAAAGGGTAAAAATTAAATGTTTCATGAATTTTTTTGATCTTGCAGAATACTTAGTGATGGTGGTGTGGTTTAAAAACCTGTGTGTCACAACTGTTCAAACAGCTAGAATGAAATGCACTGTGTTTGCTTATGACAAAATGGCTGGGAACATGCAGAAAACGTGTATGGCTGCAACCATAACCAGGAGTTTGTTGCAATATTAAATGCAATGACAGTTATGTTTCTGAGGATTCTTTAGACAATGAATGAAGTGTCTGCTGACCTCCACATTTCAAGTGACCACACAAATACCGGAAATCTTGAAGCTCCTATCTCACATATCCTGATTAGTCATGCTGCCAAAAGAGCTCAGCAAACATGTAGGCTCAAAAAGAAATCAAAATGAACCTTGATACTGATGATGACAGCAGCAATTACTATGACAAGATTATCTCAACTGAAAATATAGTAGTGAGGACATCACACTACAGAGAAAAGTTTTTAATGGGCTCCAAACTCTAGATCAAACACTCTTGTAGCTAGGAAATGACAATATTTGTTAATATTACAATTTGAAAGAAGAAAGAAAGAAAAAATCTGAGAAAAGTAAAATTTGGGTACAACTCCTGCAAAAATATGTTTCAGAGAAGCAAAAACACATAACATAAAGATGTTCAGTTTTATTTATGAATATTTAGAGGATGGTGGAGTGCATTTCAAATTAACATTTCATTTGTGCTTGTCTTGTAGGTAGGATGAACACAGTGAACAAGTCTAGGGGCTATTACCTCTTTAATTTTCTGCCTTCTTTTTATTATTTAAAAAAGACCCAGTGAAATATTTACATAGCATGAGTCTCAGCAGCACTAAGCTATGAGACAAACAATGCTTTAAAAATTGCCCAACAACTGCTACAAAGAGATAGGAGGTAATTCTCCAAAGGAATTTCTTCCCCCTTGTGTTGTCCAGTTAGATTTGCTTGCAGCTTTCTCCTGCTCAGTGGCTCATTGTTATCTGGGCTACAGAGAATAGAAGAATTAACATGCAAAATGTTAATTGTCTTAGCAGTAAATTATCATATTGCTTACTCATTGGTGGTGATTTATTTTCAAGCTATTTTAATACCGTGTTCTGCATTGAGGGAATTATTTGTGTCATTGATACCTTTGGAATGTTGTGCACTTTTCAGTCATGTTGCAGTCTCTTGACAACATTGTTAAGAATTAATTATAATTCACAATTATAATGGTTAACAATAAAGCTCAAGTTTCGATGGCTTTAGTGTCTGATGAGGGTAAGTAATAGACTTGGGTGAATAATTCATAGTGAATAATTTATTCAGTGAATTTGCCAAATAATATCTTCAAATAATTCTTTAGATTGTTTGCAAGCAGTTCATTGTCAGTATTCCCACATTTGAAATCTGAGCTCATTAGAATGGACACATGGTCTTTATGGTGTTTTCCTGCTCTCTGGTAGTAAATCTAAACCAGAGTATTTTAATTTACAGAACTGAATAATAATATAATTTGCTTTTTATAATTTTTTTCCCATTCTTTTCTTTAAATTGAGTAATAAAGCAATTGGCTAAAGTGCCTTTAAATTAAAGATTAAATTAGAAGTATTTAGATAAGTAATTTCTAAATTAGTTATTTTCAAATTCAGGTTCAATTATTAAAGAATTACAGTGGTTTTTAAAGCACAACTCACTCTTTCTCAGAGTTAGCATTACCTTAAAGTAGAAGCTGCATCTGGTATTGGCTGCCTGTAATTGTGGTGTGGGAATGTGTCTGAAAATGCTCGAAATTCAGCGTTCTCCTGACAGGCTTGATTTTGTTGTAAGGCAGAAAACACATGGGCTCAGTAAGCTAACACGATTCAGCTAAGCTTAACTAAACTGTGTCCTTGACAATGATTTAATTACCTCCTCATTCAGCTGTCTGGTATGATGACCATGCTCCCACATTATTCCACATTGCTGGGTAAATTCCTTGTGTTGCCACTGCATATGTTAATTTATCTTTGTCGCTCAGGCTGCAGCACTGCCGCTGCTTTACTCCCTCCAAGCTGCCTTTTGGAACCAGCAAGTTTGCAGCTGCTGGAAGCTGTGCTGAAATGAGGCTGCACACATCTCTTCTGAGGAAGAAGCTGCCTCACTGTTTCATAGCAGGAGCTTATGTTCTGAAAAGAGAGCAAGTGAGAGTGAAAGATTTTTCCTCAATTTCCACCCCCCCCCCCNGAACACAAATCCACAGAGGAGTTTTATGTAACTCCACTGTGACAGAGCATGCTGTTATCAAGCACATAAAAATGTAGGAAGAACCACACTGAGTCAGACCAAAGGTTCCACCTTACTAAATATTCTATCCTAAGCAGTAACCAATGGCAGATGTTCAGGGAGGAATATAGAAAATTAATGAGTACCAAAGGCTTAATGCTTACCTGTATGTAGATTTCATAAAAGCCAGTAGACTGTTTGTGCCATCTGAGGGAAACTCATCACAAAGCTCTTTGCATTCCAAGACTGCTTTTATATTAGTGGCTTTTCAGAATTTGAATGGGAAAAAAAAGGAGAAAGACATAAAAATCAAATAAACTTGCACCAAATACTAATATATTGGGAATAAAGATTCTCTATTAAGAACTATAGAATACTCTTCTTTAGCTGGAGTAAACAAATCAATACTTTATCCTTGTAATATCTACAAAGTTTTGGAACAGAGAGGGTAAAACTACAGTGATGATTATGAAGTCCTGCTGCAGGCTGTATGTATTACATGGAAAAAATAAATCCTAAAAGAAGAATGAAATGTTCAGTTGTTACTAATTAACTTTTCCTAGGTGTGTGTGTACTTCATGTCTTCTTTAAATACGTGTAAATATTTATTTGGAGGTGAAATCTCTGGACATGGAGCAAATTTAGGAGGTTTGGCTAAAGTAGAATCAGTGTGCTTAGTCTTTGGACAAGATACCTTTGAAAGGGCACTATCTCAGCTCCTCTACTGAATGCCTCACACACCAAAATTGCCATCCTGAGATAAAAGTCTGACAAAAAAGGTCATCATTCAATTGAGGTCTGAGAACTTTAAAAGTTCAATCCTTGTCAATCATTGAGAGATTTTCAGATCTTGGCATTGTCCATCACACAAGGGTGTAAACAGTCCTGATATCCTGCTCTTCCCAAAGTACAGAAGATCCATCAAATAAAATGCTAGTTTGGGCTGAATTTGGAGACTGACTTAAGGGAAAAAATGAAAAAAAATTAAAAAGAAAAAACCCAAGAAGTTCTGATTACTTTAGAACATAATGCCTTAGAGAATGAGAAAGGACAAATTGGACAATGACCAATAAAGTCTTCTTAATCTATCCTCAGCTATGTAGGAAATTTGAATTTTTCTAATAGGTAGCTAACATAAGGCCCTGTGTCACTTGCAGCACAGATGGCTGTGAAAATGTGAAGTCTATTCATTTGAAGTAAAAACACATCCTCATACCAATAATACAGATGATGGCAAAAGAAGCATTTGTTACATATTAAACTGCACTTTCCTAGAAATGTTTTGTTTAGCTATTTCAAATATCTAGTAAAGCACGTACTTTTCAGATTAGCAGATTGTACTGTTCGGGATATGTAATTTGAAAAAGAGGTGAAACAGGGACTTTCAAAATCAGATTGTTAATACATTTAAAATTAGATAGAGAATACACTGATATATAAAATTTCATGGAAAATCACACTGTGAAAAGCCAGTGCTCATGTAGGAGACAGAGAGTCCTGCACGTTTATTTGGATAAAGGGAAGAGCCCCCCGGGGCTCAGACCCGCGGGGTTTCCTCTCTCGAGGTTTCGGAGGGCGCAGCCTCCTCTTGTCCTGAGCTCCCAGCCCCACGGTGCCCTCTTCCTTTCCCCATTGCTGAGGTACTGGGAAGGTACAGCCTTCCCAAATCACCTACCACATATTCCCTACTGAACTTGTCATTTTACCCCAAAGTTCAGAGGTTCAGGCTTGTGCAGCTCCTTTTTCAGGAGCCAACCTGCCTGGGCTCTGCAGCAAACCTGCTGCCCAAAGTCAGCAGAGACATCCAGACCCATTCCAAAGCCACCCATACCTTCACCCAACAAATGGTTTGTAAAGACATTAGCACACATCTTCCCTATCAAAATCAACATATTTTCCAATAGCTGACAATTTTAAAGTTTTGTCCTGTCTCAAAATTAAAATTATACAGTCTGGAATTACTGCATTTCAGGAGTTCTCTTAAAGACCTTCTTATGGTTCTTATTGCAATGAACCACTTATTTTCAAATCTCTGGGGAGAAATCATCTTATACTTTTAATTAGAAGCTGACATCTGGGAGAAATGAACTTCTCTGGGAGAAATTTACTTCAGTGTTTATGATATATTTTTAACCTAGGGCATCCCCTGTAACTCAAAACTACCAACGTACATGATCCAAATCAATGCTGTTTTACCTAGACTTAACTTGACCCTTGAATTTGCAGTCTGGAGGCTGCATGAACCCTCAGGCCTTTCTTGCTGCCTCTGTGAACTGGCCACCTGCTTGCCCAGGTACCCATTGTCCCCTGTGCCCTGCTCCAGCTCTACACTGCATGGTGCTCTCTCCTGCAGTCACTCCCTGCAGGTGCTTTGCAGGACTGTGCTCTCCTGTGTGCTCTGGGAAGTGGCTGAGGATGCTGTTCTCAATCTCACAGTCCTCTTCATTTTCCTCACAGAAGAAGGAGTTGAACAGGAAAATCGGGATGATAGGTAGGGGTAGGAAGACACAATGCCTCAGAATCTCTTTTAAAATAGGTATTTCAAGCTACTCTTGCTAGCAGAGCAGTGGAGACCTTAGGCTATCTCTTTTCAAGAGAAGGAATTGTAGACTGTCCTCATCATGAAAGGAGTGTGAATGGCCTGTAAAAGCAAAGATTTCCTGTGTGCACCCTAGGGCACCAGTAAGCCTTGTAAGGTTCCACATTGAATGTAGTTTTTGTCTTCCTTATTCAGAAGCAGAAAAGCAGTCCACCAGCACGGGATGCATGCAGGTACAAAGCCAGGCACTTAGGTAGTCAAGAGTCAATGCTTCGGTATAAAGCAGTTTAGCAGCTGTTACAAATATTGTATAGAGCAATTTTAGGCTAGTGGGAAAGAAAGCTTGGTAAAGGAATAGCTTATTCAGGGCTCTCTACAGCAAATAACTGTAAAAAGTTTTTCAGACACACATTTCACAGAACAGACCTTGCCTCCTGATAGCAAGCCCACTCTGCAGGCTTGGAATCCTGGTGTGCTATTTTGGTATGCTGGAAATATACGCTCCAAAATATATAGTAATACTACAAGAGAAGGGAATAAGAGTAGGCTGAAAGGCTGGAGGGGGAGAATGAGTCTGTGGAAAGATAATATTTAACACTTGTGGGTAGCATTTCATTTTCCTTGTACTTCACAAACATTGACTGATTAATAATCTCACAGCAATACACTGAGTCAGGTAGTACATTTCCTTCCTATTATTATTCCCAGTTGGTGGTGCTACGAAATGTATAGAACTAGATGGGGATGGAGGAGATACATCAAGAGCTGTCTGAATTCTCAGTAGTATCCTAGAGAATTCTTCCTTATTATTTTGATTTAAGCAAATTTTAGCTTTTGAAATCAGAGCCCATAGAGTGCCTCATTAACAACATTTTGCTGGCAGTGCTTCCTTTTTTTTTCATTTCCAATTATAAGGCAACAAGTGAGTTCTTTCTTTGTGTACGACAGCAATGCCAGTCATTCCTTTTTGCAATATATTTGTTGTTTCTGTTGGTGGAGGGAGAGGAAAGAGGCGCTGAGTACTGGCAGTGAGTGGTATACTCTCAGCAGCTGTCACTGCTGTCAATTACTTGGTTTTCATTTATAAAAGGCAATATGGGATCTTTAGCTTTTATAGTACCCAAGAAAGGCTGGTTGGTGATTATTGATTTTATTTAGTCCAGGGGAGCTGCTCGCACACAGACTACAGTGAGTTGTGTGCTTCCTGCTGCTAGCTCTCTTGCCACTTACTGTTTTCAATTATTTATAAAATCCAAGGCACATCTCAGAGCAGTTCAGCACAGCCTCTGAGACAGCTGCTATTACTATGGTAGTGCTCCATCCATGTGCCTACCATTTCTGTAACAGGAATTGACATGAGCAAATTGCCCTAATGAGGACTGATGCACTGTAAAGGGCTGGACAGTAGAACTGTACAAGTTCTGGTATAACCATCACAAGCTGCAAGTGCCATGGTTCTCTTTCCAAAGTAAACACCACTGGCTATCAGCAATTTGCTGTGCTCTTCTGCAAATGAGTGCATCCATTTTGTGTTTGCCCTACCTTCTCTGAGTGCTTTGTGTGGATAATGATATGAGCAGGTCTGGTTTCTTCAGTGACACAGAAAATGCTAAAAATATTCAGAAAAGCAAAAGAACTGTTTTGTTCACACAAAAAAAAATCCATGAAAAATTGTCAGTGAGGTTTTCAGAAGCAGCTTGATTTCAGGCAGGTATTGAGAGAAGAAAAAAAAATTATAAAGAGCTTTAAGGGGAAAGAGAACCAAGAAGGCATTCCTGGTCATACTTGTTTCCCACTTTTTTCCTTGGAGAGGAAAGCTATGAAAGAATGAGGAGCCGAACTCCTTGCTATTTTCACCTCAGTTCTGTGAGCTAAAAGGGGGCATTGAGGCTGTAGTTGAAACAGAACAAAAGATCAACAGATCTTAAAGAACTGTGTGTTATTCCAGAAGAGAAAATGGGATAAAACTGAAATTTTGTAGGAATTTTTATTACTCTGAAAGGACTTAAGATGTTCTAGTTATCTTCAAAGCCGCACCAGAAGAAAAAAAGGAGTCAATTGCCATTGTTTAATGAAGAGTAATCAGAATATAAAAGGATAAAAGGTCTGGCCAAAAAAAAAAAAAAAAAAAAAAGAGATGTGGATTAGTTAAAAATAATTTTTTGACTAGCAAAGAGACAGAAGTCTAAAGTTTCTTCTAAAGAATTTCCAAAAATATCACTGTTTTACTTATATTGGTAAACTGCATGCACAAAGATGTTTCAAGAAATACAGTATATAACTCAAAGTGTGGGAACACTATTTACTTTTGTATAAGGGCCCAAAATAATTCTGTCCAGAATAGAATAGTCATATTGCTAAAAATCACAGAATAGAGGGTAGTGGCATTTAGAACTCATAACTCTGAAAATTGAGCACAATATAGTAGGTACAGATTGTTACTTTCAAGAAGCTGACAAAATGTTTCTCATTTAATGCTATTACTGAACCTTTTTAGAGTACATTACATAGAAGTCACTTATTTTGTGTTTTTAGCTGTCTCAGAATTGTGTTAACTTCATAGCTCCTTATTTGATCCCTAGAAAATGAGGGTAGAGTAAAACCCTGATATATAGTCAGTATATAGATTATAGAGTATACCTGATATATAATTTTTTAGGTTTATGTTTCAGCTAATATAAACTTGCTCTTTAAATAGTGTTTTGCTTTCTTTTTTGTCTTAGTATGCCCCTAGCAGAAATAATGTAGCTTTTAACTATATTTCCATGAAAATTGCTGAAAAAATACTTCTAAGATTTACTTTGAAAGCATATTTACAATTTTGGTGTCACTTTTGAAAGAAAATTTTTACCTTCATAACTCATACAACTGGCAAAGGAAGCAACTACATAGAACAGTGTACAAGAATGAATATATATTTATGGTAAACTTTCTAAAGTACTCTCTCAGCTGCAGTCCCAAGTGCTTTAAGAGATTTCTTTTCCTAAAAGGGGCAAATTTTTCAGCTATAGTTTTCTTAGGAGCCATTGATGGTGAAGTTCATACCATCTTCCCAGGATGCTGATACTAGAGGCAAGGAGCTAGATTCACTTTTACAGCCCCTGGCACATAAAATGCAGTGGCATAAGAAGCCCAAAAATGTAAAGGAATGTGTTCCACATTTTCAAGGCCTATGTACACTGCAGGAAAAGGAACTAAGATACTAGAAAGCCACATTGGAATGAATAGAAGTTTCATCATTCATAAGTGATAATCAGCCCATATTAAGACAAACAAGCAAAAACCTTATACCAGTCTTTTGCTTAAATGTAATTAAAGTTTCAAATTTCTTTTCAGCACTTGTCCATCCAACAAGTTATTATATCAAATACAATGTGCACTGTAAAAATATCATGCAAGGGGAAATAGAGGAAAGTTGTAGTATGTAAATGACACAGTGAAGAATGAAGATGCAGTTCTAAACTTTATTCCAAAAAAACTGTTGCTTGGGTATGGCTTCTGTCACTTGTCTGAAGATTTGCCCTGAATAAGCAGGGTCAAACTCAGACCAGGAGGCCTGACCAGTAGGATCATTTTTCAGGGTCAAGACTTCTTGTAACACATTCTCTTTTGTACAGGGAGATCTTATTTTCATTCTTTGTCTTATTTTTCACAATCGGAATTAAATTTATAGAACCAATTTCGTGACGGATTTAATGTTTTCCCTAAATACTTAAAACAAGAAGGCAAACTGTAAATGTGTTGGAACTGTAAGAGAATGTTTATGAGAGTACTCATCATGACAACATTATACACTTCTAGATGTGATTTTTTTAAACACATATTTTTGTTATTGTATTTAAGATAATAATCTTAGAGGACATAAGGAAGAAATTCAACCCCTTTTGTAGTATTTGCTGTGAGTGAGTCAGTCAAAATATCAGATAGGAAAGCTCTGGTTTGTGTTACAGGTTATAAATACATACTGCTTTTAATTCCTAATATGTGATCCATACACTAAATCTTTTCTTTCCTAAAATATACTAGAAAGCTTGAAAAGCAGTAAAATAAGGTGCTTCTTTCCTCAGAAGGGTGACATTTTTGAGCTGAGGCATATGTTATACTGGGAACTTTTTGTAGCTGAAAAATATGGAATAAAGGCAGTATAAAGACACTTCAGAGTAATTACTAAAAGCAGCTAAGGTCCTCAGCCTGTTTTTTACACTAGAACACATGTATATGCTCATTAACACAAGTACTGAGGCCTGAGACAGATGTGGAAGATCTTCCTGTGTGAATTCACCTGTAAAATCACACTCTGAATAACAAATTATGCATTTCAGACCACAAATTATATACATCCCTTGTCACAGAGGGAACAAAAGGTCTAAAGAATACTGGAACCTCAAAACTAAACATTCTCTAACAGCAAAATAATTTTAATCTTATTTAATCTAGGATTAAATAAAATTTATGAGATCACTGCAATGAATTAGTGGTTTTTGCATTCAGTATGGATTTTTGCAGATCTAGTTTTTCTTGAATTAAATAGCAATAGTAATAGTAACAGTAATAACAATAACAATAATGAAAAGGATTCTATTAATTTGTAAAAAAAAATATAGAAATAGGAAATGTCCAGCTAAGCTGAGTATCCTATTTGTGTGACAACAGAAGTTCAGATTCGAGAAATCACTTTTATTAAAACTATTGTAAAGTCCTTCCAGCAACTAAGAGAGTTGTAGTGTTTACCTTAAATTGAAACAGACATCTTAAGACATTACTTTTTTGGT
>WBNO01001060.1:10627-24625 GCA_013400575.1 Peucedramus taeniatus
TATTTTAAACTAACCAATACGTGAAAGGAACATCATATCTGTTTGATGATAAATATTATGTGTTCTCTTCCCTATTAACCTGTTCTTGCAGAGGGTTTTAATGCTCTTTTCCTAAGTAGTGGTAGTGCACTTCAGGTAAAGTAGAAGAAAGAGATGACATCTAAGAGAAAAAAATAAACATTAATTAGCAAGATTCTATGATTCTAATTCAGTCAAAAGTGCAATGACAATAGAAAATATAGCACTAAGTAGTTTAGTAACTAAGTTACTAAAACATGGATTTTGATATTCATGGGAGGCATGCATTTGTTTAATTTTAGATCTTCAACATAAACTTACTAATAATTCATTTTAATCTTTTATTAGTTATCCTCAGTCAACACAGACTGCTGCTTATGTTCATTTTTCAGTTGTTTTCCTGCTGTTTTGGTGCAGCACTGGGGTTAGTTTCCTGTATCTGGAGACCTCTGCCTGTTTGGCACAAGGCTAAACACACATTTTCAGTGTACAGACATTGCTGATGTACTTTGTAGTTCTTCCTAATTCACTGCAGCTCGATAGCATTTACTTTTTTCACCCTGATGGTTTCTTTCCTCCGGACTAGCTGCTTGCAGCTATCATTCACATCTTTTTGGAACACTGCTTCTCCATTTGTCTTTACAAATCCTCTTTCAAACCCTTCATTGGTAAAGTACATAACTGATTTTGCCAAATCTCCTTTAGTATTTAATTAGAATAAAACTTAAAGTAATATGTTCTATTGCTCCAGCCTGTGGCAAGAAATCTGTCCTGAATGACCCTTCTGACTTGGCAATGTCAAATGTTTCAGAAGTTAAAAGTGCTGGGAAAGCTTGGATAATGTGAGTGCCAAATCCACTGCCTATGTAAAGCCATTGCAGCTGCTCAGCTGGGCCACCACATCTAGCCACCACAGCAGAAAGCTTGATGGGTCCTGTGTGCCCTGTAGTGAATTTCTTTGCAACATTAAATGGCCAGCACCAGCAGCCTTAATTGTTCTTGAATTTCGGATAGCAAGTGCACTAAAACAGGCCTGTACAGAGTAAGCTCATGTAACTGTTCTAAGAATGTCTGCACATGGTTTCTGGCAGCTCAGTGTGATTTCAATCACACTGAAATGCAATTTGAAAGCATATGAATAGGACACAGCTTCTGGGAAGATACACTGTAAAGACATTGGAAGGTTGTACCAAACTAATGTTGGCATAAACTGTTTTGACAAGCCTTTGACAATCCCTGTAAGAGAATGTCTCTTACTCTCAGAAGAGTAGCAGAATGCAAGAGTCTGCAGCCTGCTGTAATCACAGGCCATCTGCATTTGTTCCGTGTGCAGTCTGTTTGCCCCTTTCTTTTAGGCCTGCTCTTTGTAGGCATGTTCCCCTTTACTATATGAAAAATTCCCTTATCTCACTGTTGAGTGGTAGCTCATCCAGCTGTCCCTCCCCTCTGCTGCTTAGTTCCTGCTTCTGTGCATGCAGACACTTCACCAGAATATAAAAGCTGCTTATGTAGTCTAGGCAAGGTGTTACAAAAGCCTTGGTCTCAGTCTAAGATGGATCTGCAAAATTTCAGGAGGCATGTTGTAATGAATAATCTTCCCTTTTGTCCAAGTGTCAATCAGCTCCTTCCATGAAGAAACTGTTACTCAGGAACTGTACTGACAAAATTCTGAAAACTCCTCTGTTGTCCTTCAGTCTGATATCCCCCTCTATAGGCAGTTTCTGTTTATACATTCATTCTTGAGTTGCAGGCAATTTATTTAAATTTTCAACTTTGATATAATAGTGAAGGAAATATTTTCCCTGCGTGATTGTTTTGGTTTTATTTTTGGGTTTTTTTTGGGACCAGGAGAGGTGGGGTGTTGTTTTGATTTTCAATATAGTGTACTGGAATCCAAAATTACTTTAACTTGCTTTTTGGTTTATAACCTGCATGGCATTTTGAAGTTGCCCTTACAGTAAGTGCATATATTAAAGTTCTAGTTCACACCATCTTGTTCCTTCTCTAAAAGGAGTATACGGTAAGTATAGTAAGTATATAAGAGAAGAGAAATAGTAGTGTATTACTGTCAGTTAACCTCATATATTAGCCTTTAAAATGTAGATGCAAATTTGACATCCTTATAGACCACTCAAGCATTTAAGATTAGGATGTAATTGGCAAAATAGTGGACATGCAGCAAGTACTGATGTGATACATACCACTGATAATTGAAACACTACTAATACTCTGATAGAAATTGAAGTTGACTTGTATAGCTTGTATAACTTTATGTACAAACCGTTTTGCTCAAAATACATACCTTCCATACATATATAGTGCTAGAAAAGTCTGGTACTTCACTTTTGTTTGTGCTTTTCTACTTTTTAGTTAATTTTTAATATAGTGGGAATAAATGGTTTGGATTATCTTAAATTATTTTTGTTAGCATATCAGTTTTCCATTTCTGCCTTTGTTGCACTCTTCAAGCCTCACCTCAAACACCTGGCCCATTACTGTTGGCCTAAGAGATAGCTTGGTGTTTGAACTTCTTGGTCATGCTTTATTGCTTCCAACATTGCGATTCTGAAGCACATAGGAGAAAAGGTTCATATCTCTCCCTTCAATTTCTGTCACCACTGAACCCTGTGAGAGTCCTGTCACTGACTTTAGTGATACAATACTATGCTCAAATACACATAAAAGGATTTCTGTAGTTTATGTGCTTCATCATCATCTTTTTAGAATCAGCTGCTAAAGTGCTTTTTCAGAAAAACCAAACCAAATCAAAACCAAAAAATAACCACACCCCCCAGCTTATTTTTTCAAGGGTGGCTCAAAACATTCCCTTTTTTACTGAGACGAAGATTTTATACTCTTGCAATCTTTTGAAGATCTGTGAAGTGAGGCTCATGTCATCAGGAGGATATTGAGCAATCTCAGTCCCACTGTTAACAGTCCCACTGTTAACATGTGCTATTCCTAAGCACTTTTTGAACCTACACAGAGTTAGTAAAATCTCGATGGCCCCAAGTCTGTCCCAGTTTTGGAAATCAAAACAAAAAACCAACAACTTGCTTGCAGATCCTTGCATGCCTTGCCTACAATATCCAACAGCTATTGAAGCACGTTTGATGCCTGATGAGGTTTTGGTGATATTCAAATATTTTTTCCAGCTGCCTTGCTAATCCCCAAGTAACTAAATGGAAATTGTTTTACTGAGAAAATTCTATCATAAAATGGTGTCATATTGATGTAAGCACTCATCATGTGTATATTTTTTCCAAAAGCTGGGATAAAATAGAAAACTGTATTTCCACAGAACTCTGGAACAGTGATTCTGTGATATTCATAACCACACTCTAAAGATATATGGTGAAAAATTTAGCGTTAATTTCAATACTAAATTCGATCCAAAGTTGCATCCAGCTCAGATTGTCCTTTTTTTGTCAATTCTGATTGATTTGAGAAGTGCAGGAATCTCTGTAATAGATAAATTTCTAAGATTTTCTGTATGGGTATGTCTTGTTCTTTATGCAGCTACCTGATGTTCTAAATTGAGCCATAGCTTTAATTAAAAAAAAAAAAAAGTAAATCTCTTCTCATTTACTAGTTTTGACCCCCATTCCAGCTCCTAGTAGACTCTCAATTTCTCATAAAGTAAGTTCATTCCCGGTGCCTTCTCCCCAAAATATGGTTGGTAGCATCCTCTGGATTGAGCTTAAGATTGTTGTCATGACCAAATGACCACCCTAGCGAGTCCTTAGTTATGTCCTCTGCTCCATGCTGCTTCGTGCTTGGATAATGTGGGGTGTAGTGTACAGTTATAAAGAGCTTTCATGATGGCCCCTAAAGAATACTCACAACAATTCAGTGCTGGCTTCTTTGCTAGGCCTTGTCAGCATGAGTATGTGCGAACTGTTGAGCTGTCTAACCTCTGCAGTCGTGATGAAGCAACTGCAAATTGGGAAGGAAAAAAAAAAGGAAACAAACCAGAGCCTCTTTAGAATCATCAGTAAAATATATCAGTCTGTTTACCACTGGAAGGGTGGCTGTTAAATTGCTCTGTGGCTTTCTCTAATGTGATCTGGGCATGGTCTAGTTCAAAACTCAGCACTTCATGGCTGATGTACTGTTGGAATCTGTCTAAAAGAAATACAGTATAAAACTCAGTTTTGTCTTTATTTTGTTGTACGTCCTAATGCTCTTAGGTGATGATGATGATACCTATCATCTTCAGAAATATTAACTGTGTTCTTACTGCTGGGAGATAGGAAGCCAAATCCTGGATGAAGATATAGGTCTTCAAAATTACTTCCCTTTAGGTCTTCTGAGTTCAGTATACCCGGCTCAAGAATTAACTGTCTGGAAGACCTCAAGTAAATCACTAAATCTGCCTTTTGCCTTAGTCCCACATCTGTAAAATGGGAATATCATCTTCTACATGATGCCACGACTATAAGATGAAATCCATTAATGTTTATAAGGTTCTTATATACTACAGTAATGTGGGCTATGCAAATGCCACGGAAGCTAGGAGTCAGTGACATTCAGTGATGCAATCAGTAAATTATTCCAACTGTAACTGCAACTATAAAGTACTGTTTTTAAAAGTGAGGCACTTTAATGGAATTTAGATGGCTTTAGTGGAATTTAGGTGGCAATACTGTCATACCAAGTTCATTATCAAGTTACAGGATGTGATCTCTACAAGTCTCTACAAGTTGGAGATAAGTCTATTTGTAGACTTAATCCTGTCATGATGAAATAAATGGCAGTATTTTAAATGGGGCAGTCTGTGTACTAATATTTCTCAGAACTTCAGGCAGGTATACTTGGCTTTATCTTCCATATACCTGGAGAAATAGCTGTACTGGGATTTCTTTCCTCTGCCTGCTCTCTTACAATGATTTTAAAATTTTACTTACTTTTTAATTATGATCTGCTTGTCAATTTTCCACTTGTTTCTGAGTTAGTGCATCTTTTGGAAATCAAAAGACTTCCAGAGAAAATTAGGACTGGTATATAGTAACTCAATTAGTGCCTGAATTTCAGCATTTGCTAACGGCTTGTTGCTGGTGACTGTTAGCAACTTCAGTTATTTGATGGTCAAGGCTAAACCATTTAATTTGAAAGTAAGATAAGAAAATAAAGGTGATAGCCCTTTCCTATTGCATTCTCTAAAACATACTCCACCTGCTACAGAGGCTAATAGAATGAAAAATTTGCTTAGATATTATATTCAGTCTCAGTTGAAAGTTGGTAAATTAATTTCAGTCTTTCTAATTGTTTCCTTTACAGCTGTAGGATAGTGAGATGGCCATCTTTTTAGTATTTTAAATAAACACTGTCATTCTGAAGCAAACCTGAAAAAATCACTAATATGCCAAATCAGTGTTTTTCCATCCCCTAATTCAACTCTCCCAGACTCGGTTCATCCTAGTTAAATAAACACACAAATTGTTGTGGTGCGAGACAGACATGCGTTAAAAGTCAACTTGGCATGCCAGGACGAGCCTCGTGCTTTCCAAGAGGAAGTGCAGAAATGAGCCCGTACCGTCACTCGCCATCTTGCGCGACTGCCCGGATGTGGTGGTGAGCCGGAAGCCGGCCGGCAGCGTTTCCGACGCGCCCGGCATCATGCTGATCCCGTGAACCTCACGCGGAGGGAACTGCCGTCGCCAGGAGGGGCCACGCCTGAAGTTCTTGTCATCGCTCTGTCAACACAGAGGTGTATTTGATATAGCAAAATGAAGCTTTTTGATTAACCATCCTGCTGTGTGCTATCTCTACCACTGCCAAATGTATTCCGTAACAACTACCCTGCCCTGTTGCACTGCATCCAGTCACTGTAATGTGTTTGAGACATGCTTGTAAAAGTAAAACTTCAGAAATATTAAATACTGGGGGGGAAAACTCTTCTTAAATCTTTGTCTCGATATAGTCAAGGGGTTTAGTATCAGCTAAAGTAGAACTTTCTTACACAGTGAAAATCACTGGTTTGTTATTGCATTAGGAGGCTTATATAAAATACTAAAAAAGGATTAAACACTCATATGCATGCACAGAATTCATAGGCATCTGACATTTTCAGCAAATCCTTAAAAGTTTTATTTCTCCTTAGGTGCAAAAGTCCAAGACTTAAACATTTTTGCACTGGACTCTTATGTTAAGATCAATAACTTCCGTAGTTGGATTTGAGATTCAGATAACTGCCCCAAATCACACTCTATTAATATTGATTAACTTTGAAGAAAAAAAGCAATAAAGAACAAACCGAAAATCTACTTTTTTTCTTTTTTTTTAAAAAAGGTGTAAGTGTGCTAAAGAATAGAGTGCACGGGCATCCCTCCCACACACATCCCCCACCACCTGCTCTGGCCAGCAAAACTTCCACTCCATTCTGCATCTTTCCTCTCTGGAAAGTGTTCATCTTAAGGTAAGAGTGCAGTGTCAAATTTAGCATCTGATATGACACAATTATGTAGCCAAGCTGAGGTCACTTTGAAAACCTTGATGGGAATTCCTAAGTTTTTTTTAACTGTAACTGGCTGTTTTTAACAATGCGAAAATTAACATGTCTTCATGCATTCAATTTAATATTAATGTTTTACTATGATATTTTATAAATACTTAAAATAAAATTAATTACTTCCTCAAGTCGTCTTTCAGTTCCTAGTGCTAAAAGGTTGTTGTATTCTCTCTCAAGGATCTGCCGTGCCTAGAGATACCAAAGTAAACAATTAAAATGGTTGAAGATGAATAAAAGGTAATAATGGGGACAGATTAACCAGAAGTAGCGTAAGCAAATTTACCTGTGTGTTTTGTGTTGGAATCTGTAATAATAAAGCTAAACTGCTGTAGTCAAAGTTTTCATCCAGTGCTATAAGTGAACCATGTACACCACTTTCTAGAATATTATTTGCATATTCTCGGAGGCCAATGGCTTGTATCCAGCGTATGACTCGATCATTGCTCCATACTAGCACATCTGTAAGGACATAACACCAGGTCAGTCTCCCAATACCTTGAGAACTTCCAAATTGTACAGGTGCATGTGTGTAGCTGTGCATGCACTGTGGATGTCTTACAGCTTTATTTCATACACGAGGAATGCCAGCACTATTCATGTAGCTTTGGTACATCCTATTCAAAAAGTCTATGTGATTGATTAATTATCTTCAAGTAATAATGTTTCTAAAGGAGAAATGGGCTTCCAGAGTGGATCTCCATAATGCAATTCCTCCCACTTCCTAGTGGAAGGTGAAAAGGTATATACCTTTTCAATTTGCAGACAAGACTTTACAGTGCAAAGGCAGCCGAGAAGTATTCATTCCTCAAGGTTTCACTTGGGAGTTTTGTATTAAACATTCTGGGAGTTGTGTCAGCATCTATCACATACTAACTTGCCATAAAGTAAAAGATTAGTTCACAATTTAAGAGACAAACTATTTTTAGTACAGAAAGCTGGTAGAGTTGTTAAGGTCCATACCAACTATAAAGCTAAGGCAACAAAATGAGCTAGGAAACCATTTTTGAGGATTAAGCGATTCTGAAAAAGTATCCTGACCCACCTGTAAGATGGAAAAAAAAAAGTTACTTATACTGATCTTTAGAGTTGTAAGTGGGAGACATAGTACTGAGTTTTATTTACTAAGTGATGAGGCTTATTCCTGAACCTTTACCAGTCCAGCTGCTGTGGCTGTTCTGGGAGCAGGATTTCTCCATCGTCTGGCTGAGAACATCTCGCTTTTTGGGGTCGGGATCAGCTGAAACATGGTGGCAGGCAGAGACCAAATCCCCCCTGAGAACCTGAATAACTGATCGATGCATGACAAGGTGAAGGAGGCTATTAATTACTACCCTTGTCCTAGCAGGAACCAGCATTGAAGCCATACTAGAATTTGAGGCCAATACCCAATTCCCCTATGTCAGTCTCCAGCTAGACCCAATTGGGCTGGTTGGCACTGATGCCTGCACATCCAAGGCAGTCTTTGCATTAGTGCATGCCATGATGTGCCTTGAGCAAATGCACACTGTCACTGTAGCCCTTCAACTTTTTTTTTTTTTTTTGTTCTTCTAATCAGCACTGTCCTTGAGAAGTGCTAACTGCTGCAGTCACTAGAGCTGGAAAAGCTCAAAGGAATCAAAGGATTCATTTCTGATAGTTGAAAAAACCCCAGCCACCCTAATTGTTATATATAAAAAGAACCATGCAGTAAGCCTGCAACTGCTCTAGAGAGCTTTACACAGAAAAAAATCTTCAGAATCAGCTGTGAATCTTCTAATAAGGCCAGTTTTGTTAGGAACTATTCTTATGTATCAATCACCTGCCTCAGTGGTCAACCCTCCAAGCAGCAATTTCTATGATACATTCTGACGTAAGAAATCAAAGGCAAAGATTTTCAAAAGCTGGGGCGTAATGTTAGGATCCTGAGTGCTCCCATTTTTTAGTGTTGCCCCCAGCACATCCCACTGAGATGCACACATTTGGCCTTCTCTTTCTGAGCCTGAAAGAGGTTCAGATAAGATCCATATCCAAAATTCAATTTAGCAAAATGTACGTGTGAAACCACCATTCAGAATTGCAGCCCCAATTTAGGAAAGTACTTAACTGTGCCTAATTTAAGGAGATAGGATTTGTTCTGGAGAAAGATGGACTTATGTTAGTTTTGCTTAAAGCACATGCTTAAATGGCATGACAATGGGTTAACAGTGTCAAGCTTCAAAAGACGAAACATTCCCAGTATTCATTCCCAGGGACTATCACCTTTTATTTCATGCTGACTCATTTCTCTTCGCTTTTCCAGTTCTTTTCTATCATAATTCAACCTCTTTAAACACATGATTCCATATTGCAAGCTTGTTCTGTTATTTAAAGAGAAACATTTACAGAGTTAATAAAGATAATTTTGAAGATGGGAACATATGTAGAATGTATTTCCTGCACGTCACATGAGGTGTTTCATAGTACCCATGTACGAAATCTTGAGAACAGAGGGGAGAGCAAAACTAGTAAAAAAACTCCACAGACTTCAGGAATGAAATGGAAAAAACAAAATGAGTATGTTTGAATAACTGTTTTAGCATAAGAAACCCAAAGCATTAAATGAAGTAAAAGACTTGAGAAGGTCAGCTCTCATGAGCCGTGAAATGTTTTGTCAAATCAGGCTTTTAAAAAGTGACAAATCAGACAGTATATTAAAAAGAAATCCACTTCTTGTCACATAAACCTCATTCTCCCTAAAGTTTAAATGCCTTTATTTCCATATTTCCGATTTAACTTCTTAGCTATATCCCTAGGTAACCCAACAACTGTCAAATTGCTTGTATTGTTAACAGCTTTTATGTGCTACACACAATAGCTTTTCATTATTATGAAATCTCAGGGCTTTGAAGCTTAGTCTAACACTTTCTGATACTTCACACCACTTAAATTATTACTGTTTCTGTATTGTCAAGAGTCTGTTGATATATTAATGGTTCCCTGCTCATTATGAACTTTATCTGTACCAGTATCTTGGTTTTTAGAGATGTAATTGAAATGTGGTTGCTATTACTAAAGGAATCTCTCTCAATTCAGATTTCTGACAGTCAGCCCTCTCTTTTCTGTATGTTTTTCCACACCAAAACAATGGAAAGTGTTTTTATTCTGTGCAGCACTGAGCACTAGAGCAGACACTTAGGAATTTTATGGGTGCAGTCTTTCTGCCAACATACCGATGGAAGCTATCCACCATTTTTAGGTGCACACGCAGATCTTTCTTTGTCAGGTGGTCTAACATCCTCGCATCTACCAGGCATTCCATAAAATAACTTCGGTACTGAGGTAAACCCAGGCTGGGCAGCCATTCGTTACCTATCCATTCATGGTTCATATCACCATAAGCCAGGGTCTACAGAGAGAAGAAAACGGAGAGGGGGAAAAATTCTTGAGTTTGTCCAAGACTCCACCACAGACTGAAAACAAAATATGTCTAAAAGAAAAAAAAGTTTAAAAAAAACTATGTCTAAAAAAAAAATCAGTAATTCTGTTTTTGCTTTGTTTAACACTGGAAGAGGGAGCCACTGTGAGATATTTGTTATGGACAGCAGTTTTGCTTCTTGTATCTTGTTTTCTTTTGTAAGTTTGAAAGAATTTTTTTCAATTTTGAGTTTTAAATGCAAGCAGACTTATTACACTATCAAAATATGTGTGTTTCATAATCTTGCTTGCTTTCAACTGACCTAGAATATTTATGCCAGGCAAGCCTTGAACTGTGAACTGGTAATACAAACATGGCTTCAGGTAATCAATCCACTGAGGCTTATTTCTGTTTGTGGGGAGAAGAATTTCATAAATAGTCTAATCATACTTCATGGCTACACACCTGAAATCCTTTAGAGACTAAACATTAATTTCAGTTGTTTGGTGCTCAGGCTTACATTTAAATTAGATATTTTCAGCTGTGAAAAGTTAAAACCTAAATCCATCATATGTAGAGCTCAAGAAATTAATTGAGATAGGAGCAAACCAGGTTCCTCCTAAAACTAGTACTCAGGCTTCATTGTTCAGCTAAATTTTCTTCCTAGGGTGAGGAAGGGACTATATGAAAAAGCCATGCATATGGAGCTATTTTTATATGAGTTGCCCTATTAAGATGCAAAATAGATTTTTACATCACACTATTGTTAATTATTTTGTACTGCAAAACAGAACAGAGAACTAATAAATTGCAGGATTTACACTTCCTCAACAGGATCATGCTCACGATCATTGTCAAGCCCAGCTATCTTTCGGTTTTGTTTTTAATGTCATAAACAAAGGAATAACACAATTAAAGCTGGATGGATGGATGTATTATCTATGAGGGAAAATATACTCCCCTTACTTCTCATTCTTGTGAGATTTTGAAGAGAAATGTCATCAGTAAAGATATCAAGATCATGTTAGTGTGCATATATTAGAGAGAAAAAGTTTAAAAATGTAGCTAATTGGCAGTTCTAAATAACTTATACGATACTATTTATACTTGGGTGTGACTTATACAATTGTTCTAAAACAAAATTCAGTGTAATTTTGAAAAGTTAGCTCTCAAATTCATGGCATATTAATGACTTTCCTATTCTGAAAAATGAGGAAAATACTTACTCTCTAAAACTCTTAACACAGTTTTAGATGGGAGATAGAATATGCCTCTGGAACGTAGTAATTTCTTTTGTGAAAAATATTCATGACATATATAGCTATTTCTGCTTATCTAAACAACTGTCCAGAGGATATATTCTTTGAGAAGAACTCTAAAATATGTAAATCATAGTTCAATCATTGAGATACTGTCAAAATATTGTATTCCACTATGCATATTGATGCACCCAGTTGCATTATTATCAACTTTCAGTTTAAAAAAGATATGTGAAACATCATACCTGAGCCCAACTGCCTTCTTCAGACTCTTTCTGTATTATCAGCAGGAAGCAATTAGTAAAGCAGGTAAAAAGACAATAAAAATTACTTATAAGAAGATGTGATTTTCATATACATGTTAATGAAAATGAAAATATACACATAAAATGCACAAATAAAATAACTCTGGCCAGTGGCAATGTCCTGGGCTAAACTACCTGAAAAATTGTAAGACCAAAACCATAAAATGTAGCTGACTTTTCAAGACAGAAAATAATTATATCTTGGTGAAATTTTACAGCATTATTTAAACATTCTTCAAAGCTTCACAATTAAAACATAAACATTTACCTAAAAATTTGCGCATAAGTGATGTAGGTTATTGTTTTTAGTTTGATTTTTAAACACTAAAAATAAAAAGATGTCTTCTTGTGAATGTAAAGAAGCTTTTTACATAACATTTTTTATGGAAAAAATTATATTTTTCTGGCTGGCCAGTTAAACAGGATCAACTCTACTTCTTGTCAGTTCAGTGCTGTTATATTTGCATTTATCTTTACCAACAATAATAAAACTGGAAATGAGCTCAGCTTAAAAAAATATTTATGAGAATTGGCTTCATTACTGCTGATGAGAAAACTTTAAATACTATATATAACAAGCATAAACTTTGACGAAATAGTTCCTTATTGCATCAAAATTTAGCTCCAGAACCTCTCCCACCATTTATGGATTGGGCTGACTATAAAGTTTGCCAAACTGAAGATAATTTTTTTCAGAGATCTCACTGGAATATTGCATCATGTTTTATAAACACCTTTATGGAGTTACGATTTAATGTTAACAACCAAAAACTAAAATAACATACATTCCCAATTAAAAAAAAAAAAAAGTCGTACTTTAGTGTTAAGGGAGAGGTTTGACAAAAATCAATAAATAAATTACACTCTCCATGCACCTGAAATCAAAGATCATTAATATCCAAGTATGGACAAGAAAGACTCAGCATTAATGAAAACATGAAATTGTTTAATGCACCGTTCTCAAGCCTTTTATTATTTCTTTCTATGTCAACAAATACAAAACACCATTTAGAAGAAGAGGGAGTAGATTACAGGGGAAATGTTGAGCCTGTAACCGTGACAATTTCATTAAATGAGGTTTCACAGTGGCACTGAAACTGTTATATACTCTTAAAGTCCAATACTGGTTTTAGGGTCACGCAATTTTTGTGAAGACAATACCGTTTGTAAATTCTTTTGCTGAAAGATTATGGAACTGTTCTTTAAATTCAATTTCATGACTCCCTGCAACTTTCTAGCGGCATGCTTTGGGACGCATCCTACAGAAGATATGCACCTGTGTTAAAGCAGGAGCAGGCCTATTCTCTGTCGAGCACTGAAACCATTTTCAGTGGAAGTGGAATGACTCACCGTTTTAGCTGGAGCAGCAAGATTTTCCATTTCTTCATGGGTCACCCAAACATTGCCTGAGGGCTACAGAGAAGGCCCGCAGGAAGGCAGGTGGGATCCACATTAGGTAAGCAGTGGTAAAGAAGAAAGGCAGCACCACTGTAAGTTAACAGCGCATCACCATCAGCACAACCACGTTCTTGCCTCTACCGAGCTGCAACTAGAGACAACTTTAGACAACTTGGTTTGTATCTTTCATTAGCGGCTTCTGAACAGATGTGATGGAGTATTACAACTAGAACTGATGGATGAAATCTGGCAGAGCACTGCCACAAAGGAAAGAATAATAATTAAAGCTGCATTTCATAAACAACTGGCAAATGCAACCTTTAGCTCACAGCTCTGTGCGGAGGTAAGCTTCAGTCCCAAAGATTTTCCAGCCTCAATATCCTGCACAAATCACATGCTCATATTGTAATTTAAATAATGAATAAATAATAATGAATGTTTCTACCATGTTTCTGTAAATCAACAATATCAAGATAATCGACTTCTAAAACTATTCATCCTCATCCTATTGTTTTTCATCAAATATTCAAATAGGACAGTGAGGAGAGTCAGGGAGGCAGCATGGACGTGTGCTATGTTTTCTGGAGACCTGAGATAAATTAACTCCTTTCCTGAGAAAGGGGGGAAGCAGAAAGACTGGAGACAAAGAAATGCATGTTCCAGGGCAGGGCAGCTTTGTGTGCACACAGTTACTCAGGCAGAATTAAAAAAACAAGGCAAAAGTATTCCCAATGTTTTTAGCTTGAACATAATATTCTCTCATTTCATAAGTGTAAATGCTTTTATGCTTTGAAATATCATCTTATGCTTTTAAAATAAAAATTAATTTTGTGTAGTAATTCAAACATCATATTGAGTCTTTACTGCTTTACTTTGGTAAAATCCACTACAATTCATAATATTACCACTGTAATAACACACAAAACTGTTTTCAGGGAAGAAAGTATCAGAGAGAGAACTACAATATTTAAAGAACATGAGCAACATGGAGATAAAAGGGCAATCAACAGCCATATTAGTGCTGTTGCCCAGTTGCTTATGTAGCTCACAAAGGTATCTGAATTCTTATTTCCACCAAAAGATTCCCCATTTTTCCAAGAAGAAAAAATATTACAAAATATATTTTGTAATAAA
>WBNO01001065.1:0-25874 GCA_013400575.1 Peucedramus taeniatus
GGCGGCTCCCCCTGCCCCGGGGCCGCGGCTCCCCCGACGGGGCGGGTGGCGGAGCGGCGAGTGGCACCAGCGGGGTTGACTCCGGGATCGGGTCCGATCAGATCCGGGCCCGGAGCCGCTTCCCCGGGGCCGGCGCGGAGAGAAGCCACTTGTATATTTGTGTCAATGTTCCACTAGGAAGGAAAATATGTCACTTTTTGTAAGAAGTGTTAATACTTTAATTTATTTATGCATCGAGATTTTGGGCACTATTAATATGGAATTATATAAACCTCGATTATTTATATCGAAATCTGAACATAGGTATTTTGTGTTGGCTTTGGAACAAAAGGCTATTTTTTTCCTGTTCTGAGGATAGTGTAAAGAAAAAAATACCTCCCTATCACTTAGTGGAGGGGACTCGGTGGAGCCGGTGATGACTCATTATCTTCGGAAACCCTATTAAACTGAAAAGCGGTAGCTCCCATCTGTCCCAGGTGAAGTTAATGTCAGCTGTAATTTATTCACCGTAGTAATAAGGGCTCCTTCCAGGCACCACACGCCGTTCTGTCCTCACCTTCCCAGCCGATGAGCTTTAGCGCCCCGAAACAGCGCTCGCTCCCTGCGCCACCGGCTCTCGAGAAAGCGCCTTATGTTTCATAATAAAGAAGATTTGGGTTTGACACAGACCATGTATAATACTTTGTACTTGCCGAGACGTGTAAATAAACGTTTTCTTTACAAATGTCTCTCCACTTTGCCTGCCGCCGCGCCGGCGAGAGCCGAGCCGAGCCCGCCGGGCCGGGCGCTGCGGGCCNGAGCGGGGAGTGGAGCCGGGACGGCGGGCGGACTCGGAGCAGGGCTGCGGTGGCGGGGCCGGCGCGGTTGTGTGCGGTGCTGCTGCTCTCTCCGCCGGTGCGGGGGGAAGCGGCCGGGAGCGATCCTGGCTTTGGGACACGGTCGGCAGCGCCGCGTGGGAGCGAGGGGTGGCCGGGCGGGGGGAGTGTGGGGCTGTCGCCCCCCGGAGCAGGCGCCGGTGCAGGCTCCGCTGGTCCCCGGTAATTTCTCCCTGTCAGCTACGCGGTCCCGACGCGCCCGTCGGCGGAGCCCGGCTGTTTTCGTTTTGCTGCCTTTTCTGCGCGCAACACCCCGGCAGCGGAACTGCGGCCGAGTCTCCGGTGCTCGCCCCGAGCAGTGTTGTGCCGGGGGATTTTTAAGAACAACCTCCCGTAGTTCTCGGGCCCGGGTGCCCCGGCCTCCAATAACGGGGGAAGCTGCAAAACTGACATTTTTAGAAAGCAGCCACGGCCGGGCGAGTTTCCCCCGGCCATCGGCAGGAGCCGGCGCTCCCGTGGTCGCGTTCCCGGGAGGGGGGCTCTGCCGCTGCTTCGGCCGCAGCCCGGCCCCGGTCACCGGGCGGCTGCAGGATTGTAACGCAGTTCCCAGGCTCGCCGGTCCCGGCCCCGGCTGCGGCACAGAGCGGTTAAGGGCCAGACAGCCATGCAGGACGAGGGATGGAGAAAATATTTCCCTAACTGGTTCTTTCCTCAGCGGTATGAGGGCACGGGCTCCGGTCGATTTGGTTTGTCGGGCGAAGGCTTTGGAGGGCTCACTGCAGGGCCAAATCCAATCACACCAGGATGATGGTGCTGGGCCCGACCGGTACCATTCAACAGCCAGAATGTGCAGCCTAAGCTGAAGCACCGATCAAGAGGAGGTCTCTGGAAGGGAAGAAAGAAAAAACAACGGGGAAATCTATACCGGGCGACAGAGTGCGAGGGACCGCCGCACTCCGGTTCTCTGTCCCCACCAGTTCCCCGCCACTGCTGCGCCCCAGCCCCAGCCTGACCCTGTTTGGTGCATTCGTTATCCCACCGCCCTTCGCCACGCGGCGATGCCGGGGCTGCCGGCTCTCTGCCTTCCCCTCTGCATCAGCACCCATTGCAGGGCACAGGGAGACAGCCCCCCGGTACCGTACACAAAACAGCCCCGAGAAACCCCAGTGTCAGTAAAAGCACAGAAGAATCCAGATCTTCATGGGGATGGAATACACGGGCACACATATTCAAGTGTGTATTGGTGTTCCGTTCTATCTGCACCGTCGAACATCTGTAAAAGTGCATTTGGTTCAATACATCTTTGCTCTTTAACTGCTCGAACACCATAACTACAAGCCTCTCTGTTCCCGATTTCCCTGCAGTTTTCCCCAAACTGCTGTAAGCCTAGAAGCAGTGTATTTGCAGAGAACAAAACGCTGCTGTGCTCTTCAGGAACCGGCTTTGTGACGGGCGAGGATCCTGCACAAAGCCACGGGGTGCTTACAGACCTGTAATGAACGACAGTGCCAAGTGGGTCCGAGCTCGGCAGGGACAGCCCAGGGGGTCCCCTCGCCACTGCTACCCGTGCACTGTGCCACAGGCAGTGGGATTGAGCCTCAGAGCACCCCAGTTTGTCAAAGGATTTCATAAATCACAACCAAACTTCCATTTCAACCATCTGAGTAGTCATCAAATAGCAGGATTTATGTCCCGGGAGCTGCCTTGGGCTTGCTGGTATCTGTGGCCGGTGTCTTTGTTCCCGAGGAGCTGTCGCAAGATGCATTTTGAGCTGTGCTGATGACGAGGGACACAGGCTGCCTCATGCATCCGTGTCTTGTACGACAAGAGTGCATGGGCGATACAGGGGTTCCGACATGTGCAGTCGTGCTGAAGGGGACACAAGTGGGGGTTACCTCCAATTACTCTGCCCAGTTAATCCAATGTTTACAGGAGCCTCAGGGAAACACCAGTTGGAGCAAACACAGGGTATTTCTCCCTGTGGATGAGAGCAGTGTTCCCTGCTGGCCTGGTTCAGGTCTGACAGGATTGCCTGACGGTCCCTGCTGTGTCTCTCTGAAGGTCTGTCAACAGAGAGATGCCTGAAGGGACCTGCACGGACTTTAGACCCTACCAGCTTGAGGCTTTTCATCCCAGGAATTGTAATTGTGGAGGATGTGGGTGCCCAGTGGAGGAGAAGACACATTTTCGGGGTGGGCTTGCTGTTGTCCTGATCCTGTTGATTGTCCTGTCCACATTTTGCACTTGGGCTGTGGGGTGGACAACTTAAGTCAAGCTGTTGTGTATGGGCAGCCATTTGACTTCCCAGTTTCTGAAACACCCTTCTGGCAGTGCAGGCCCTGGCTAGCTGTGGGGGAGCATGGGGGGAGCATGGTTTATCTCTCAACCTCCCACTCATCACTAAATGCTCCTTTACGTCCGTAGGAGACTCCTTAAAGCACTCCAGTCAGCCAAGGAAGAGTCAGGGGTGTGCAGGCAGGGTGAGGGCAGCAGAAGCTCCTGCAGCTGTACTGCAGCATGGCTGTTTCAGGGGGAGTTATTTAATTGTAGGCAGTGAAAGTCATGATGGAGATGTGGTCTGAGAGTGCTGAAGATGCTGCACATCCCTCAAGCTGAGTTTTAATCTGTTGATGCTTGATGCTTGTATGAAATTGATAATTCTTAGCATTTGGATGATTTTTCCCAAGCAGTCTTAAATCTGCAAGTGAAATACCTCTGTGAATTTATGCTTTGAAAAGCCCATGCTATGTACCCAAATTCCTCTGTTCGGAAGTTTTAAGCCCAGCAAAAAAATATTGAACAAGGATGGGAAAATGCAATGAAAATTAAGGATTATTGAACTGTCAGTGGGACTTAATTTTGGACAGGTTGTTTTCCAAGCTTTGCTTAATTGTTTGTGTGAATGATCTCCCAGGTAAGGCTGAGCAGCTCTGTGGGTGGATGCAGAAGGCAGAGCTTGGCATAACTGGAGGAACATAACCATCTCCTCAGAGCTCTTCCTGGCTTTGCCTTGAGCCCCAGCCCAAAGCAGCTCCTGTGCCATGCCCTCATGCACAAACCCTTTGATAAAAATGGCTCCACAATTTGCCTCTCTCAGCATTATTTTGTGCCCAGGGTATTAGATGTTACAAAGTAATATGTGGTGATCAAATCTGTATAGGCACTTCTTTTCCTAAATGGGCCCTAAAATCAATGGGTTATTAGCTCTCCTCCACTCTGTGATGAAAGCCTGGTCCTGTTAAACATGCAAACTACACAATATTCAATGCCTTGGTTTACAAAAGTATTTTGCTTAGCTAGGCCATAATTTAGCTCATTTATAGCTGACGTAAATAATACTGAGATTTACATCACATGTTTGAACTTTCCTCGAAGCATGTATTTCTGCACCAAAATCATCCCCACTGCTGAGGAGTAATAATTTAAGGGCTGTGACTCACCCAGGTGAGCACTTGCTCATGTAGCTGTTCCTCCCCAGTCAGTAGATTCCCTCCTTATGTGTTGCCTGAGTTGGACTAGGTGAATGAAGTATTTGATTCTGTGCAGGTGGGCATTTTTTTTAGGAAGAGGTATTTACACCCTTGGTTTATTGGCTATTTGGACATTTCCCTTCAACACCGTATGTTTTCCTTGCCCCATCTTTTGAGTCTTTTAAGCTCCTATCTTTTTCCTGACTCAGCAGCAAAATAAATATTTCTACTTGGTGTCCATTTGTTTTTGGGTATCTGAGTTTGCCTCCTGTAGGCACCCAGGTGTCTTTGATGGGCAGAGCTATAGTGCAGTTTGTGGCAGTTTGGCACTTATGTGCTTTTCTCCCCTTTTTGAGGAGGTCTTGGCATTTCTAGGCATTTCAGATATCTGAAAAATCTGTTGTTAAGGTCAGAGCAATAATAGTATTTTGATTAATACTCCCATGAATTTAATTTAAGGATAAGAAATAAAATATTCTTCCCAGATCATTGTGACAAAATAAGCCAGCTGCCTAAAGGCATCTCTGCATTGTGCATTCAGAAATGTCCACATGTCCTTTGTAGGCTGTGCCCAGAGCTGGAAATGCTGGGAGTGCCAAGTAGAGACATTTGAGAGGGATCTGTGCTCTTTAGGCAGCACAGATGAAAGTTGCCACACTTCTGTGGGATGAGGGTGAGCTGTGCTCCACCTCAGCCCCACAACCTGTGTGATCACAGAATCATGGAATGGCTTGGGTTGGAAAGGACCTAAAAGCTCATCTCGTTCCACCTCCTGCCATGGGCAGGACACCTTCCATAGCCCAGACTGCTCCAAGCCCTGTCCAGCCTGGCCTTGGACATTTTGATGTAGGTGATGTTGGATGTCCTCAGACTGTGCTTCACTGAGTGGGGCCTGAGCTTGCTGGGGTGCTGAGTTGGGCAGGCTCTAAACACCCTCACAAGCTCAGACCTCAGGCCATTCTTCAAAGGATAAAAATAAAGCAAATAGCAAAATCTGCCTGTGGATAGTGGACTCCAGAGATCTCCCAGTAACATCTGCAGTATCTTTACAGACATCAAGGGTACTGTGCTAGTCCTTGGTGAATGTTCTGAGCTGAGTCTGTAAGTATTTACCTCCTGGGAGTACAAGGGAGTGATTTTGCATCTGTGGAGCATCTCCCACTTCCTTGTGAAGAGGCAGAGAGAGCAGGACCTTTGTTGTTACCTTTCCTGGGTCCTTCTCTGCTGCTCTGCCCAGTGGCAGGACCACAGACCCAGCTTCTTCTGTCCCTGTGCCTCACCCTAGCTTGGGCCAGTTTGCTGGAATGGGCAGGTGGGAGAAAACCGCCCTGTCTCTAGCTCTGCTGCACATCTGAGCTCCCTGAATGAATCTCTGCAGCTCATCAGGTAGTTTTGGATGGTGCACATTGGCAATGAGATGCATTTCACTCCGTGCTATGACCAGTTTTCTTCATGAACTAATCCAAGTAGGAAGAGTGCCCTGATAAATTGGTGTGAGCCCTGTGGCCTGGTGAAGCTCCTAACGTTTAGCAGGAGGTTGGACCGTCTGGTCCATCATCTGTGTGCCTGAACCTCCAGCTCTCTGTTCAGGTGAATCTGCATTCTTATATTTCTTAACAGGGATACCAGGCACGATCTCATTGCCTTGGTTTTATTGTCTCTCTTCTTTGGACTGAGTAGCAGCTGGACGGCAGGGATAAAATTCATATCATGGCTTGCCTACAGAAGTACTAGGCTTCCTCAATCTTTTGAAAACAGAAGGCCATCAACCCCTGCCAGACTCCTTAAATGACTTAAACTCCATGCTACAAGTGTTCCAGAATGCCCAAATGACCCCATTAATTTGGCATCCAGTATATGCTGCATTATACATACCGACTTCCATTGGCACATGCCACATCCAATCCATTAGTTGTGCACAAATGCACTTAAGTTTTTTATTGCTCTTAGTTTTGTGTCATCAGCAAAGAAAGGTAAAGTTGATCTTCATCTAAATCACTGACATGGATTATTGCAATTGATTACAACGAAGAAAGAGCTTTTCAAGTTTCAAAGTTATGTTTTCTTTTATTTCCCCAAGTAGTAATCTGTACTGTTTAAGTTATTGCACGAGAACTGTCTCAGTGAGAGCTGCCCATACTGCATTCTTTGTTGAGAACATTTGTGTGCTAGGGCTGTTGTGGTTCCCCAGCTCTGTGCAGAACTTTTATTCCTTCTGGTGGCAGAAAGGCACTCCAGGTTCTTCACTCAGTCCAGACAGAGAAGGAAGAAGAGGAGCATTAGCTGAAGCTAATGTTTGGGAAGTTGTGTTTCAATCTATGATTAGAAAAATCCTATTTTATTTATCGTTATATTCACCATTCTTCCCAAGCTTAGCCTCCTAATTGGACTAGTGTGTTGCCCATCTGAGGACAGTTTTGATACCCGGGTATTCAGAGAGCAGCACACAAGGGAAGGATGAGACTCAGCTTCACAGCATTTTTCTGACGAGTGATTATGTACAACTGAAAAAAAATGAGGGTAGCTGTTAGTCTGTCCTCCCAGATCATCCTGCTTGCCCTGTGCCAGAGCTGCTCCATGCACTTGGGCCCTGCTTTACAGCTTGATGTCTCCCAGCATTACACTGTACCCTGGTCAGGCAGAGACTTGCACCCAAACTAATCTTTGCACAGCTCAGAAGCCTTGTTGAAATTATGTGGTTAAAATCAACTCTGTGTTTGCAAGAGTGATCCCTCATCTTGAATTCAAGGAGCTGAACTACCACGTACTTCCACAGGGCAGTAGGTGCCAATATGGTTATGAAAGACCCTCTGCATCTTCAGGGCAGCCTGGCACTACCTCTGCTCTGCTTCTCTCCACTGCTTCAGGTCTCTTCAAAATTCCACACCAACTCTAAGGGCAGCAGTTCTTAAAACATGACCCTGAAACTTAACTGAAGGACTAATTATTAGTTAATAAAGCTTGTGGTTTATGGACTGGAGTGACAGAGGAGGCTGGCTCAGTATGGAGGTGTTAAACACCAGGGCTGGTTCGGCAGCTTTTATACGAGCCAGAGGGCCAGCCCTTCAGAGGGCGTAAATCAGCAAAGATCCATTAACTTCAGTGGATCTCATCCACTTTACATCAGCTGAGGACATGACCCTGAGAACTTAATTGGTGATATAATGTAAAGACATTACAGTCTCTTGTTCACCCGCACACGCCATTCCCATTACTGGTGATGGGAGCAGCCTGTGGGGGAATGCCAGCTGCGAGTGGGCACGGCTGGTGCCAGTCCTGGGCTGTTTCCACCAGGGCTGCTGCTCTGTTAAGCTGCTCCTGGCCTCCAGAGAGCCCATGCTCTCCAGTGGAGTGGGAAACTCCCAAAGCAAAGCAGTTAATAATTAAAGAGGCCTTTAACTCCCTTGGACTGGTGGGATGGAGCAAGAGCTCCGAGGGCATCTGCAAGGGCCGGGCGTGTGCTGTGGGCCTCATCAGGTGGGCACCCTGCCAAGAGGGCATAAGGCTGGAGTGGGTGGGACAGTATCTTTCTCTCATGCCATCGCTGCAGGTAGGTATGGCATGAACCATGGTCTGAGCTGTTTCCCTTGGAAATCTGGAAAATAGGGAATTTTAGCACAGCTAAAATGTTTCTAGATCTGGACAAAAGGTATTCCAGGGGCAGCCTGGGATGAAGCCTCCTGACTGCAGCCCACAGGCAGCGGCTCCAGGTTTTGCTGTTCCTCCATGCCAGCTCTCCTCCTGCCCCCCCTGAATGTGCCCAATTCTGGCTCCGGCAGCACAGGAGAAGCAGAGAAGATGGGGATGCTTTAGCTGTCACAGAACTGCAGACTGGGAGGAGGAAACCGTGATCCTTCTAGATCTTTCATCAAATCCCTTTTCTTATGTCTTTTGTACCCTTGATGTTGGCACGTGGGTGGCCAGGTGGGTGCATCTGCAGGGTGATGTGTAGGAGATGATTCCCTCCTAGGCAACAGAGATGTTGTGGTAATTAATCTTGTTTTGGTTCTGGCACCTAAAAATCTCTTTGAGGAGCTGCAGTCCTGCACCCTCCATCATGGATTATCCTAATCTGTGCTCCTGAGCAGAATGTCAAAGCAGTACTTAGTCATGCTTTTCCTGGAGTGTCTAAAAATACTCTTTTTCATCCTTGTGACATGTCTTCTGTGGGCATCCTGTCTCCATGTTGCCTTTCTGCTCCTGGCTGAGGCACGTGTTGTTGTCTCTCAGGTCACAGCCTGCCTATTTCTGGTCTTGTGCAGCTCCCCAGCCTTTATTTTCAGTCCGCTTTGGCTGCTCCCAGCTTTGCTGTGTTCCCAGCTTTCCTCTCCACACAGGTGCATGGCTGCTCTCTGCCTGGAGCCAAGAGACCCCTCAGCATTTCACTGCTCAAACGGCACCCTAATGTTGCTCTGTTTTCTTTTTGTAGGGTTGCAGGGGAAAAAAAAGTGGGATGTTGCCTCTTGCCCAGAGAAGCTGAGATGGGTAATTGATTCTGAAAGCAGTTTGCACAGTTGGGGACTCGCTCGCTGAAGCTGTCGTGTTGCACTGGGGAGCTTTGCCGTTTCGGTGCTCCAGCGGAGCAGCTGTTGTACCCAGCATTGCTTCCAGATTGTCATGGGCTGTGGAGGTTCCTCTGTCCTCAGACTGCTCATCAGGAATGCTTTCAACTCAAATTTGTCCCCTTTATTCAGCAGGAGGTCAATGGTGAGTGTGGGGTTTGTGGGGAAGGAGCCTTTTCTGTGTTGACTTGGCACATCAGGGTTAGTGGTTTCACTTTGAAACTCAATTTTAGAGCCTTTAAGCCCATGCTACCTCCCCATGTGCTAGAGGAGACTGTCTCCGAAAGCCTGAGCAGGGAAAATGCCTTTTCCACCCTTTCTAGGCTGAAATATTTTGGAGTACCTGAAATAAGTGAAGTGTTCAGGATAGAAACACTTGCAGGACCTTTTTTGGAGATCTGAAATGTGATCCTCCTCTAATCATCAAGGGTAGAAATTGTAGGGCTTTAGGGGGGGTTTTCTGCCTTGTCATGCTTGTGGCTTTCCTACATTGATCTCTGTGAGGCTGACCTTCTCTGTCTCCAGCCAAGTGCTCAGAGGGGAAAGGATGTACTTCTGCTGCATAAAGGGGCTGGGGTGAAACAACTGCCCCTTTTCCCTGCCATGGGGAGTAAGGCAGGGAAAATAAAGCAGCCTGTGTCCCTTCCTCATGTCAGGATTTTCCTTCAAAGTGTAGGCAGTTTTCCAGAAACATTCTTAGATGGGGGTTCCAACCCCTGTGTGACTGACTCTGTCAAACTGCTCTGAGAGAGATCCTTCTGGAACAAATCTCTGTTTTCTGTTAAAGCTTTTACCTTCCTGTGCTGCTCAAGATTCACATGAACAACTGGTTTTCCCTGTTTGCTCTGCAGGATCCCCAGACAGGTCTGCAAAGGCCTTTGTCACACCACACACAGCAATCTATCCGCCCTTTGTCCATCCAGACTTGTGGTCCTACAGCTCAGATAAGACTTCCATGAGTGGGAGCGCAACCGGAGGAAACCAGGTTGACGTGCACAACACAAATCACTGTTCACTAGTTCAGATGGAAAAAAGAGACCCTCCCTCAGTCTGGTGCATCTCAGTTTACTTCTGCTTCCTGACTTGCTTTGGATGCCAGGCCGCAGTTTCCCAGCTGCAGCGGAACACCTCCCACAGTGCTGGCTCATTTTCTCAGGGGTGTTTGTTGCTTTGCTCTTGTCCTCTTCTCTGGCCACGACTTTTCCTTCTTATCAATTCAAATTAACAATGGGGCAGAGGCAGAAATGCACGAGGTGTGATCCACACTCTGGCCGCATTGGTGGTGGCACTGAGTGAGGTGGGAGAGCTCTGACGGATTGAAGGGGAATGGAACACAAGTTGGTGGGACTGGAGGGCAGGAAGGTATGGAAATGTAGCAACTGGGAAAGCTGCAGGGGAAGATCAGAGAAAGAGACATCCCAGACCTCTGAGCATACACAGAAAACTGAGAAGGAGGGGGAAAGCCAGGAATAAACAAGAGCAAAGCTAGAAGTGGGAGTGATGGGAATACCTGGGAGAGGGCAGGGGAAGGGCTGTGTAGAGCTGCAGTGGCGAGGAAGAGACATGAGGATGCCTGGAGCAGTGGGAAGCTGTGTCGTGGGGCTCTGCTGGACTTTCAGGTGGAAAATGAATCTTTTTTTTATTTAAAACCTCAGTGCAGCAGGGCTGTATGTGAGCAAGCAACCACGTACTGCCTTAGAGATGGAAATCGCTTGGCATGAGTTCCTGCTGAGGGACAGGGAGGGAGTGCACAGTGCAGTGCTTTGGGGTCCCACTGGATAGCGAGCACTGGGGCAGCTCCGTGGAGAAATCACCAGCCCCCTTGGCAAGACAGAAAACAGCAAACAGGGTAAAACTCGGCAAGACGGACCCAAAAATCCTGTGGTGTGCAGTAAACAGGGGTTACGGAGCAGCTGAAGAAAGTGGTTGGAAGCAAAAGAGAGAAATGGGGCGAACCCCCCCGAACAACAGGAAGCTCCGAGAAGCGGCTCCGGCAGCGCCTCGCAGCGAGCGGCTGGAGCACGGCCGGGCGAAGCGGGGCCGCGCTGCCCAGCCGACATCTGCTCTCGGTGACAATAGCACGGCCTGACAAGTTCATTGTAGCTCGGCACGGGGCAGCAGGTGGGAGAGGCAGCGTGTGCAGCCACCTGCTCGGCCGCCTGTGTGCCCGTCCCCCGGGGCTGCCGCGGGAGCTCCGCCGCATCCCAGCCCCGGAGGGGTGGCCCAGCCCCGGGGGTGGCCAGTGCGGCCCCAGGTAGGGAGGGAGACTGACACCCACTGATGCGGGCTGTGCTGGAGGGGGGCTCTTAAAGCAGCTGTGGATGGATTGAGCTTGTACCTTTCCTAGATTTCACTTGGGTAGAGAGCAGCACTTTTTTTTTTTTTTTTTTAATCGCAAAATAATAAATCTCCTTTAAGATAATTTTTGTGTCTGGAATTCAGTGATGTGTCACGGAAGCCTCAAACATGTATGAAAATAGATGAGGCAAAAACAAAGCAGACAAGCCAAATCCTACACCTATAACTCTTCCTGAACCCACCAGGCAGTGGGAGAGCTCAGCTGCTCCCAGCGCTTGGCTGGTGCCGCCTGAATGTCATTAGTGTACAATAGGGTTTGATCGGAATTGGCATCGCTCTTGCCAGAGTGAATGGGCTGAGAGCGAGTGAAGCAGCCGAGGATGCAGCTTCCTGCACCGAGCTCAGTAAGTACTCGAGCAACAGTCCTCTCTGGTTTTGAGGCCAAAGTCAATTCTGAATAACACAAATAAACTGGGGCTGTGTACTCCCTATCAGCCCTGCCGTAGCCCAGGCAGAGCTAGCAGGGAATTTTCCCCCCTTCTCTCTGTGTAAGTGCCAGGAACAGCAGGGTCTGTCAGATCCGGGGCAGCATGAGGAACTCGCTGTGTCGTGATGTTTGCTGTACAGGTCTTTTCGAAGCTCTTCGACGATTCCTCATATGATGGGATAGAACGTTCATAGAACTGTTCTGATTTACTGAAAATCTGACTCACGGGCCCCATTTCACAATCCCGTTGGCTGCCAAATGCTTCAGTGCACGTTTCAGTTTGAGTTTTCATCTTCATAAGTGCATGCGCTCGGTTTTGCTGATCGCGTGTCCAAAGGTTGGTGTGGAGCGAGCCCCGTGCGGGAGCGGGGGACGGGGGCGGCTCCGGCGGGGCTGCAGTGACCCCCCCGAGGGCTCTGTGCGCCCTCGAGGGCGGTGCTGCAGGGGATGCCCTCGGGCTGAGCTGCACACAGCTGCAGGGAACAAACACAGACCCGACCGCACAGATCCCTCTTCTATGGTGGCACTAAAATAGCAGACTTGCTTCTAGCGCGACCGCCAAACCCCCCGCTAATGGGGAGGGGAAAGAGAGGCTGGAAATATTGCTGTCTTCGTGCAAAAGCCAAGCTCCATGTTGCTGTTTTTGATGCCAGATATGGTATGTCAGAGCTGGTTTCACAGGAACCAGCTGTGAAACAGGAGCTGTTCCTCCTGTTGGGAGCTCGAGGGGGTGCAGCACCTTTCAGGGGGGCACAGCCTGTCTGTCCATCCTCCTGTCTCCCCGAGCCTCCGGTCTTAAACTGGTCCTAAAAAGGATTGCAAGATTCGCTGCTTCAGCCAGGCTTGCCCAGCTCACGGAGTATAGCTCCTGAGTTCTCTAATTAAAAATGTATTTCCAGATTTCAAAGGATCTCAGGGTTATAAGTTTTTTGGTACCAACCTCCGGCATTTTAAGATGTTCACTTAGAACAAGGGGAATATTTAAATGGGTGTTTAAAAAAATCAGCCTTAGGTATTTAGAGATTTGCTTTTAATTATGAAGAGTAAATTAAAATGTAGTTGTTCCATGGCAAGGTCATCTTAATTCAGTGTCTA
Organism: Peucedramus taeniatus; assembly: GCA_013400575.1. NCBI lineage: Eukaryota > Metazoa > Chordata > Aves > Passeriformes > Fringillidae > Peucedramus > Peucedramus taeniatus. The sequence goes on from WBNO01001065.1 coordinate 12,728, forward strand.
ATTATACAGGTATTAAATTTCTCCCAAATAAAGCCTTATTTGAGCTAAGATAATTCGTTTAAATATAATCCAGTCTTGAATTAAATATCCTTAATGATGAAGAATCGATTCAAAATTTAAGTACTTAATCACAGCCACAATAAAAATTAATATATTGCTCCTGGGTTTTTTTTTTTTTTTTTTTTTTTTTTTTTTTTTTTTTTTTTTTTTTTTTTTTTTTTTTTTGTTTTTTGTTTTTTTTGTTTTGTGGGTTTTTGTTTGTTTGTTGTTTTTGTTTGTTTTGGTTTGTGTTTTGTTGGTTGTTTTTTTTTTTTTTTTTCCCCTGAATTTGTGTAATTCTAGCTTCTAGCCCTTGGAACCAAGGGCACACTTGTTTACTCAATGCTGCTGAGTCCTGTACAGGAGACACAGGTTTATGTCACCTCCTAGTTTCTCTTTGTTCTACTTAAGAAACTACTCCCATCCTCTGTCTTTACTTCCAAAGGGATCTCTCCCGCTGGAAATGTGCTTTGCTGGAAGCCAAGGCAAAGTCCTGGAGCAGAGGATGCTCTCAGGAATAAGCGTGGTGTTTCCCTGCTCTTCACATATTCTGTTGAACAGCTTCAGGTTTTGTGCTGTGGCTCTTCCAGTGGCTGAATTAATCTTGCCAACATCGAAAATTAGCAAACAGTCTGTTACCAGGATGGCTTAAATTTTGTTCCCTAGGAGATTATACAAGTGACCTTATTTTATCTTGGGCTGGTGTGTAACCATATCACAACCCAGAAATTAATGGGGGACAAACTGAAGAGCGGAGCCTGCTCCCAGCAGCTCTGAGAGCATGAAGGAATCGTTTTGGCAATGTGGGATAAGAACTGTAGTTAGATCTTGGTTATGCTAAAGTGGCCAGGAGTAAAATAATTAAAATACAGATATTTGCTTTCTCCTGAGTTTCAGCGTTAACAGCCCATTTCGCCAAGCAGGGCTACTTCATGTGTCAAGGATCCTGGATGCTTCAGACAGGGAAAGTCTCAAGCATATTCACGTCTCTTATTCTCGAGACTCGGGAGTAGTCGGAAACCAATTAAATTAAATTTTAATTCTTGAGCTGGATTTGTTTGTCAGTTCCATGAGCATACGCGCGGCGCCTCAGGGTAAAGCCAAGTCCGGATGTTTTGTGCTGTTGGGCCGGGCAGGGAGCGGGCTCAGAGCTCGGGGCGATACCGGCCCGTGCTCCCCGGGAGCGGGGTCGAGCTCACCTGGGCTGGTCCCACGCCCCGGACAGCGGCGGAGGGGCAGCCGGACCCCGGTAACGCCCGGGCTGCCGCTCCTCAAGGGCGCTCTTGTCCTGCCTCGCCACGATTCATTGGTGCGAGGGCTGATAATGGATGGCTCTGAAAGCCGCGTTGTGGGGCTCTGCCGCGGGAGAGGGGCGCGTTAACAGGGCATTGTCCCGGCCCCCGGGCCCGGCATGCGCGGCCGGCTGGAAAAAGTTAGCAAGGAGAAGCCTTGTTCCACCCGCGCTGCCTCCGCTGATTTACGGCGGCTCCCCTGAGCTCGGAAGTGCTGCGACATTCCCCAGTAAATAGGGATGTATGAATGATTCTCTTTCCCTCCTCTTATCCGCTCTTCACAAACATGTAAACTCTGAGCAGGCTTTATTCTTCTTCAATGATCATTCAATTATCTCCAGACTGTATCTTTTGGTAAATTTATTGCTGTCTATTAAAAAAAAACAAAAACACCCCCCCCCCCCCAAAAAAAAAAAAAAAAAAAACCAAAAAAAAAAAAAAAAAAAAAAAACACAAAAAAAAAACCCAACTCAAATGCATTTTGCATATTAACACGTAACTCTTGTTCCTGTCTGCTCATTTTGGAAATGGTTGTATTGCTTTTATCAAGAAAAAAATGGCTAATAAAATTGGCCTCAGCACCGTTGCTTTGCAATTCTTATGAACAGTAAAGTGCCTCTTACAGTCATTGATGTTAAAAGCTATTTCTAAATTATGGTGCCATTTATTATCTCTAGTGTCCAAAGTAAGTTTAAATGATGCTTATAATTCATGTTTTACCAAATTTCCTTTTACCCCTGAGGATACCTCTGATTAACTTATGCACATTTAAGCGCTTTTTAAAATCTTCTTTTATTGCCATTATGCTCTGAAAATCTCAGCAATTCTCAAAAATGGGTAATAAACTTGAGATAAAATGCTGCAGTTTTAGATCAATGCTGACATATCACTGTGGTGATTTCTTCAGAGCTAAAGTGATAATGCTTCATATTTACAGAATATATACTAGGTTATTACTACAGTATTACCATTTTGTTCTAAGATGAAATGAGTAATTTACCAATTTATTAAACAGTTACATTTAAGTATTGCTTAGGACATTACCACACCAATCTGTTTACTTAGCTTGAAGAGTTACCATTAAGAAACCCTGTTTATTTAGGTAAAATTTGTAATGATCATCCCCTTCATTAAGAAACTTATTTTTCTGCAAGCCTAATTGCCTGGAAATGAGTTTCTCCTTATTTACTATGGTGAATTTTGCTAAGCCAGCTAAAACCATCACCCTCACAAGAAGTGCTGGAGAAATTAATAATACATACATGGAACAGTTTTAATTCGTATAATACCAAATGTTAATAAAAGATTTATGATCCAGTTAAAAGTTCTAATGATCACAACAGGAAAAGGGCTGAAATGTGTTCGTGGTGATCTGTTAAAAATAAACAAATGCTGCCAAACTTTCCAAATTGAGGATAGAGGAGATTTTTTTTTTCTTCTCCTGCCCTTATGTGAGTCCTGGCTCAATGATATGTAAGGTCAGGCTCTGACCCCACAGAAAGCAGAGTAAATCCAGAATGGCAGGAGGATAGCCGTGGGGGTTATCCTGTGTGACAGCAGGGCAGGAGACACCCGGTGCAGGAGAAGAGACTGCATTTAACTCAGCTGGTGCCCCTGGGCTGGGAGCAGCCAGCCCCAGGTGGGTTTAGCAGAGCTCCAGCGTCGCAGGCACAACCTTTCAGCCATGTTCTAAGTATCTCAGAAGGCCAGCGGTGGAGGATGCAGACAGAACCAGCTTGGCTCCAGCCAAAAGCAGATGCAATAAGCAGTGGCTGAATTTCCAGAGGTTATTTCCTCAAGAGAAGCACACCAAAAAGCCTCTCAAGTCCCAAGTATCTCAGATGCACCTTGCAGCTCTGCTTGTGTGGAGCATGGACAGCCCCTGCCAAAGGCTGAGCCTGCGGCCAGCAGGACACGCAGATGGAGGAGCCCTCACAGAGCTGGGCTGGGGAGGGAAGGCACCACAGCATCCATCCCAGTCTTTGAACATTGGAATGAGGATCTCAAGTGAGAGACCCTCTGTAACTGCATGGGTGGTGTGGCTGGGAAAGGAGCTGTGTGGGGGGACATCAAAGGACAACTGGTCACTGCCGAGACCTGCTCTGAGGATATTTAGTCAGATGAGACAAATTAAGATCCTGCCTTAAACCCCACAGAATGTGACTGGCTGGGCATCTCACCGGTGTCTTCAAGATGAAGCCCCAAAATGTGATGTTGGAAACATGAAGATTCTGAGCAGAAATGGATATTGCTTGCTTGGATTTGGGGGATTTTGGGGCAGGAACAAGTGCTGTGATCTTTATTGTTTTCTTGAATGCTGCCTGGATTTGTCTCCCAGCAGCACCAACAGGAGTGGGACTTTTCTGGCACAGTCTGGGGATACTCAAAGCCAGTATCAGAAGCCAGTCTTGTGCTGCATCCCATCAAGGTGCTCAATCTCAGATGGCATATGCTGGATCTCACTCCCTGCGTGGGTCCAGCAGGAGTGGAGCTGCTGCATGGTGCACACGTAATGCCTTACCCGGGGCAAGTACCAGCACATGCCAGCAGTGTGACTCTGACCCAAGGGGCAGCAAGGGCAGAGGGTTGCGTGGGATGAGCATTCCCAGCAGATTTGCTCCAGCTGAAGGCCTGCACTGAAGGATGAATGTGTAGAATGTGTAAGATCACAGAATCACAGAATTAACTAGGTTGGAAAAGACCTTTGGGATCACTGAGTCCAAGATGAATGCCTTGCTGCTGGGGCTGGGCTTCCTTGCTGCGTTGGGTGAGGCCAGTACTCCAGAACAAATAATTGATGGAAAAGTTAGTGTCAATAACAAAATTGAATGTCCTATCCCTGTCACAACCTTTGTTTTTGGAGCAGGGAATGGCTGAGCGGTCGTAAACCAGGAGCATGTTGTCATTTCCTTTTGCCAGTGTGTTGGGCCAGGCACAGCTTGGGAAGGGTTGGTGAACTCCTCTTGCTCCTCAGCAGCAAAAGCCTTCATTGCTCAGGGTGCCAAGCCCTTCACCCTGACACTCGGCATCTGGAGTGGATCTACGCTCTCTACTGGTGCCTGTTTCCTTTTTTAAAATTCCTCTTAGGAAGTTCCCTGTGAAAAACCTGAACTGGAGTCCCAGGCTGAGTCTTCAATGTTGCCTGTGCAGCCTAGGATGTACTTCCTCTGCTCTGGAGAACAAATGAATGTCAAGAAATTTACTGAATTGTCTGGGCAATGTGGATATTTTATTCATTACTAAATTCAGAATGTGACTTTCCTTATTTGTTCTTTCCAAGGCCAGAAAAGGAAACACCATATTTATTCTTGCTAATGTAGCAATATTGATTAAGTCATAAAGCACATACAAATACATATTGACTCACATTAAAGTATCTATCACTTACTACTTGTTCCTCAATAGCACTATAGTTATATAAAAAAAATGCATTAAAATTGGCATTACTTCAAGGAAAGTAGGATCTGCCATGATTATTAATATTAGGTTTTAGTGGGGGGGGGGGGGGGNCAAGTGTTAAAAATGGAAACCCACCTCCCTTTCCCCTGAACAGCGAACAGATACTTCTGGCTGTCACAGTCATTTGGTCCCAGGTCCTGAGCTGTCAGATCAGTACTTTGGTTGTGTTGGAAAACTTTGCTGTGGGTGATATCCTGCACGATGGGATGAGGGGATGGATATCCCTCAGTATCAGCACATCCCTGCAGAGCAGGGGGCTGTTGCTGTCCATGGTTGGAATGGGAGGGCAGATCTGTGCTTGGCTGGCTGTCAGAGCACAGTGGGCAGCCTCCTGCCCAAAGATGGGTTTGCAACTTGTCTGCTCCCACTAAACTGATGTTTAAAGCCTAAACTTATAATTGAGATCCTCACAAGTCCCCATTTAATTCTAGAGGTTCCTCCCAGTGCTGTGCCCCCTGCTTTCTGCCTCTCGAGTCTCTCAGGTGCCAGGATTTTGGCAGGTCCCAAAGGCTGTCACAGGTAACCTCACTCTGGTTGTGTGCAGCAGGCATTCGGCTGCATCCACACGGACCCCGAGCAAGGAACAAGCCTGGACAATGCTGCCATGTTTTCCCACCCAAAGCCATGTGCTTCTTCTCAGAAGCCAGTGTCCCGTTTCCCTGGCCCCAACAATGACATGAGGTGGTAGGGAATAACCTGGCCAAAACCAAGACAGAGAGGTAAACCTCATTTCTGGGAGTATAAATAGGGCAGAAATTGCAGGAAAGGCACTCAGTTTCTTGCTGAGGGAAATCAGGCATCTTTGAACATCAGGGCTGGGTGACTCTGATGAACGCACCAGGCTGATAAGGAACTGAGTGTACCCAGGCTCCAGGAATCTCAGGAGCTTCTGTGGCTGCTCCAGAGGAGGAACATGGCCATGGCAGAGGGGTGAGCAGGAGGTGGGTGGGATGGGCTGTGCTGCCTCACTACTTCGGCTCTGCAAAGCCTCCAGGACCTGGAATTGTGCTCTAGGTTGATTGTGCAGAGATTTAAGGAATTCTGTTAGTTTGAAGAAGCTTGGTCTGTATGAAGATTTGGCTGCTGCTTCACACAACCCAGGATGTTGTCTGAACATGTGCTGCCTCCTTACGTACAGCACTAAATTAGGGAAACCAGGAGAGAAATTGTTTTAATACCCATATATCTTTTTTGCAGAATGTGTTTAGCCATTTCTGTGCAAAGAAAAACTAGCAAAATACTGTCCACATGGCTATTTTATGCTTCTGCCTGTCTTTTCGTCTCTTTATAATTAGCCTAATATGATATCTGATCCCTGCTCTTTTTAGTGTTTGTGCGCCAGTCTGACAGCCTAGTGCTGTTATTTCTTAGATAAGTGAATCACTTCTTAATGACTGGACAAGGTATCTTTATTTAACTGCATAAAGAGATTTAACTTTTCCCGTTAAGATGTGACCGCTGGTTTATGTTTTGTTAATGACATGTAATGTTGGTGTGAGGCTCAGGTGGTACACACGTGTCAGAGAGGGCCTGGGTGTCTGGTTTTAGAGGATGGGAAAGAGGTGGGGAGGAGGAACTTGTTCTCTATTAATCTGAATTTATTAGGAAAGCCCTTTTGTGAGCCTGGCTAGCTGCTGCTGTGGCTTCATGGCCCAGTGTGTGGGCCACAGGCTGGTACTGCAAAATCAGGGATGGGTTTAAGTCACGTCACCTCCCTTGTGCTTATGGTTGAACACATACACAAGTGCTTATTTGTAACATTATTTAAGTGCTTGCTGCAAGATTTTTGTAAGATTATTATCTTCTTATAAGCAAGATAAACATATTCCTAAAATGTGGAAGCACAAGGAGCAGTGCTCCTTTAGATCCATGAGTGTGCAGTGCATGCTGGCAAGGTGCTTACAGGAGCAGGGCTCTCTGTGCTGGGCTGGTGGAAGCTGGAAAATGCTGTTGGGAGCAGGACTGGGGAGAAGACAACCGAATTTAAAAGCTTGATCCCCTCTGCCCTGAGATAAAGGACCCAGACACAGAATGGGCTGTTCACCATTGTGAAAAAAATGTGCTTTCAGGGTAAGGTGTACTCTGTGTAAAAATGAAAGAAGAGAATGAGGCCAGTGAGAATAGAGCAAAGCATTTATCTGAGCTCCAAGAAGTTACTGGAGATTTGTCCAGGAACAAAACTCCCAGCACCTCTGAACTTAGAGCTCATGAGTCCCCCTTCTCCAGCTCCACAAGCCTTCAGATATGAGGGGGGACAGGTTTGAACTGGTTTTGTCTATCAACCCTCTGTGTACATGCGCTGTTGAGTTCTGAATGCAGCTCCAAGCTCACTGTGGGGCTCTGAGACTGGTTTTCTTTAGCATCATTTAGAGCAGAGCTTGTGGAAGGCAGCAGAAATATGAGGTGCTCCAGTCCTGAAACCAGGTGTGCTGGTGCCTTCTTGGGTCTGTGTCCTCTTCTGGGGCAGGAGAAGGAGTACTCAGATGGAAGCCAGGCCCTTTAAAGCTTCTGAAACTGGTCTGCCAAAACTGAAGGCAGCAGAAGCCCTTCCATTCTTTACTTGAAAGTTTTGTCTCTAACATTTATGAGTATCTTAAAGCGTATTTTTCTGAGTATCTTAAAGTGCTCGTCAGGGAATCTGCATGCCTGCCTGACAAGAGAAAGCCAGGCCATTCCTTGGCATTTTAATTTTACTGGCTGCTTCTAATGTCACTCTTATCAATGATGTCTTTTCTTCCTCCGTAGCATATTCTATTAAGAAACTAAATCACAAAAAAAGCTTCTGGCATCTCCATTTTGTGGGCTTTTACCTCCACCTATGGTATGTTTACAAGAAACATTAATTGCTGGAGTGCTTGCTTGCAGAAATAGCTGATCCCAACATCTTTGAAAGTGGGGTCCTGCTTTGCTCCACAGCCTGGTCCTGGGATCAAACCTGGACCAGGCTCCAAACCACACCCTGGAGCTCTGAGCCTCCAGACTGGGCATTGTGCAAGGAGAAGCAGTCAGTGAGTCACTGCAGAGTAGCAAAGGGATCATTCAGCTTTACATTTGCAAGTGGGTTGTGCACGCACAGAGCAGAAATGGGGCTGCTTGGTCAGACTTACGAGGGTTTCACACCTGGAGCAGTGTGGGTGGTGAAGTGGTCTGAGTGTGAGCAATGGAAATCCAGTTCAGAAATACAAAATTATATCCTAGCTGAACCCTGCTGGGGGCACAGGAATGTAGTGGCAAAGGGGAAAAAACGTCTGATAGTGTTGTATACTGTAAGGAGCTCTTCAACACATCAGAATGGGTAATCTCAGGGTATTTTTAGGGGAATCTTAGGGTGGTTTTAAGTTGCTCTATTGCAGAGATGTGAGTAGGGCTGGAACAGCCCATGTCAAACCCACCCCCACCCCCTGACTGCTTGTGTGTCAGGAGCATTAATACCCTCTTTGGAGATTGGAGAATGGGGGTAGCAAGAGGTCAAGTGGCTTCATTAGGCCCTGAAGGGTCTCACAGTGGGAGCTGAACGCGGAGCGTGGCGCAGCGGGAGCGCTTTATGCGGCTCTGGCCCTCACAGGGCCAGCCCTGCAGTGCTTGCATGCCCTCATCACACTTGAACTCGCACTTAAGTCTGTCCCTTACGATTTTGGCTGCTGGTGCGGCGAGTGCTGAAGGTTTCTGATAGGGCTTAACAGGCTCCTGGGGTGGCTTTGACACCCACACCATGGGGTGTCCCTGCTGGGGACACTGCCACTGCTCGTGGCGGGATTCAGCCTCCCCCAAATTCTGCAGGGGCACAAGGAGCAAGAGGCATCTCTGGGCAATTCTGACATCAACTGCAATAGTAATAACAATTAGCAATTATGCAGAGTTATATGCCTTTGGTGCCTGTTACAGGCATCAATGAGGAGTTCTGTTTCTGTTTCCTACTTGTAGCTGGCCTGATCTTGCATTTTAATGGCAGATGCTCTGAGATAATTAGAGCAGCTGCAGATGAACCCCGGCAGTGGTTTGCTGCTGCTGCAGTGTGGCATGGCCACTCAACCTTCCCAGCCCCCCAGTATGTGCCAAGCCCTCGATGGTTGAAAGCCACGTGCCATACAGCCTCTATTTTGGAGAAGGAGGGGAAAAAAAGAGAAATGGTTTCTGCAGCCCACAGCAGAGTTGTGCTGGGGTCCATCTCTGAGTGACGGAATTGGGTGGCGGGTGCCCCTCTGTAGCTGTGGGGCCCCTGGGGATCAGCCCTGCTGGGTCCTTGCCTGCTGTGCTGTCTGCAGCTGAAGCTGCTAACAGAGAAGGTGGAAGTGAGGGCTGGGAGGCTGCAGAACTCCTGCCAGCCCACAGTGCTCCCTCCCCACCGGCATCGGGAGCAAACGCACTCTGCGAGCAGAGGAAACACAGATCTGTGCTGCAGCTTCTCCTCCCTCCCTCGTTCCCCGAGAAAAAAAATGGTTAATATAATATTACATCAGATTGGACTCTAAGGAGCAGAAAGCCAATTTTGGGGGAATGTGAGCCAACCTACATTTAACTGGGATGCTGATATTTACTGTTGCGGTGATCTGGGCCTGTAGCATGGGTGAAGTCGCTGGCTGGGGATTCAAAGTCCAATTAGACAGTGTTAATAGAGGAGGCAGCAATGCTTCATTGAGAGAAATTACTAAAATTGTACTTTCAGGACAGTCAATTAGCTGTGTTTTGACAAAGCAACAAAAAGATGAAACTGAAGCCCTTGGAAAAAAGAATGAGAGAATTCAGAGGGAACATGTCTGTTTGGGGAATCCTAATATTTTTTGTTGAAATCATTAAGTGAAATTAAATACTATTTTAAACCAAAGGGATAGAATATCTAATTAAGATAGAAAAAAGGTTTGGGGAAGGGTATTGTTGAGGGGATTAGAGAAATGGTTTACAATTCATGTTGACTGAGGCGGGGCCCCCTGAATGTATTAGGTATGTTAGTAACAGGGATGGGAAAAATCTCTCAACAAGCAGATCTGAAGTTTAGGAAAGGGTTTCTTTAGGGTGACTGCAAGGCTCTCAGACTCCAGAGTGAAAAGTGGGAATGAAGCCAGGGAAATCAAGGAGACTGAGGACAAGGTGTGCTTTTGGAGCTGCATTGGGGCTCCTAGGCTGTGTCATGCTCCCAGTGCTGGTGTGGAGTCGCTCCAGTAGCAAAGGGGCTGCTGGGCTTGAGGAGCCCTGAGGTGGCCAAGCACCTAGGGGAAGGAGGATCTGGGCAGTCCAGGGCCCCATGGATGGTGGGAGCAAGGGAAGTCCTGCCATGGGAAAGGGCAGACTGTGGCCCCGTGGTACACCCTGTGCTGCTGGAGCCCATCCCTGAGCCTTGGCTGAGCTGCTGCCAAAGCCCTGGAGAACAAACGGTAGGAGCTTGGACGCCTTTGTGTGCTCACTCTTGATCCAGTCGTGTTTATTCTAAGACCTTCACCTCTGCTTGGCCATTACGGCTCCAGGACTTGGGCTGAGCCCAGTGTGCTCTTCCAGAGCAGAGGATGGGGTGATGGGCTGGGTGTCCCTCACAGCCATTTCCATGATGATTTGTGAGACCCTAGCACAAACCTAAATCAATGGAGCAAAGCCCCAGTGTGTGGACACGGCTGGCTGGAACTATCAGGAGGTTTCTTTTGCAATTCCTTAGTAACCTGGGATGATTTTCCCATATTTTGCAGCCAGTGTTCCCACTCTTAACACACAGCTCCAGTAAAACTCTTCTGACTAAAGACCTCTCCTAAAGAACTCCATTTTTGACTGATATCATCCTACTGCTTAATTCATTGGATATACAGAGACAGTTAGTGAAATATGCATGCTACATTATATTAAAGAGAAATGTAACCTTCAATTGGTATCTGATGTGCACTTTGCAATAACTGCTATTAGTTGTCTATAAAACTCCTAGACATCATTTGATTTTATTACCATTATATTATTTTACTTGGGAACATATATAGGAGGAGTGGTGATTGCAGGTCTTCAAGTGCTTACAGGGAAATATTTAACAGAGAATGTTTTATTTATTAGCATAAAGAGACACAACGGATTGTTGGTGATTAAAGTGATGATACTGCTGCCATACTTGTCAAAAATATAGACCTAATTCAATAGAAAGGCGACAGTCAGTCTCTGTGTTGATCTATGCTGCAGCAAACTGCCTCTGAAAGCAGTACAAAGCCTGAATTGGCCTCTTAATTTTATGCTCTAGGGCATAGTATAAAAAAGGGAATTCTTTCTAAGTGCCTGTAATTGCATGTTACCAGAACCTAAAATATAAACCAAATTTTTGAAATAATAAGTGTTAAGTTTTCCATTTCAATTCCTTCCCTTCCTCCTCCAAAAAAAATCATCAAAATAGAAAGCTTTAAAATGCCTCGCTGTCCCACATCATTAATAAAATATCAAGTATATTCAGCCTTTAATTGCAAATGTACCTTATGAAAGAAAATACTTTTTAAAAAGTAACTAATTTTCCTTCTCTCCCGGGCATCAGGCACTGGAGCAGGGACCTGCTGGCCACGCTGTGCATGTCACTCTCTGTTTTGCAGTGGTGTGTTTCAAACAACAGCAATGTCCTGCCTGACTTGGCTCTGCTTGGATGGGCTGGACTATTGTTTCCCTCCCTGAGCTGGGGAAGGCTGGGAATTAGGTAAATCATGCAGGTCACTGTGTATTAAAAGGAGGGAAGCAGCCCCACAGCCCCCGGGTGGGTTTGGGGTCACTTGACCCAGGCTGGTGATGTTGGGGCTCTTGCCACATCCCAGAGGCTGAGTGAGTATGGTGATGCCAGGAAGGTGGGTCAGCAAGGTGGGTTCAAACCACTCAGGTGGAACAGCTTTCCACTGGGAGTCTGGAGTGCGAAGGGCTTGTGTCCTTCCTTTGCCCTGCGCTAAAATTGGATTCGCTTTGCACAGACACAAATCAGCATTTGCCTTGAAAAAAGTTCAATGTATCTCCTCTGCCACCCTCCTTGCATGGATCAGTGTTTACAACTTCACTCCTCTGAACAGACAGCAGGGAAAAAAAAATAAGATTAACCATTTTGTACACTTGATGGCTTCATTGGACAGGCAATAAATCAATACAATTGAATTGAAGCAGATAGTGTTCAAATGCTATTATCTGTCTCTGTTATTGAGCTGGGATCCTTGGAATGACATAGAGAGATCCCTCCAGCTCCAGGATTCCCTTCCCTAAGAAACCTGCAGGATTTGACCTGTGCCAGGGCTCACACGAACCCACTGGGCAGCCCTGCACTTTGCTGCAGATTTAATCCTTTTTGGGTTTGTTACTCAAACCTCCTCCATTCTGGGTTTGCTGTTCCATGGTTCAGTTGTTGCACACAAGCAGAAAATCATCTTAAATGGTAACACTGGTGATAGTGTGAGACACTGTGCTCATCATGAGAGAAGTCTGCTGGTAGAGCTGAGGGTGGCAATGCCGTGCGCTCCAGGAAGGGTTTCCAGGGCTGGAAGCAGAGGCTTTGGATAAGTCATCTGCTCCTCTGTGTATTCGTTGTTGCTCTCTAGCAGTGAGACCACCAGAGAAGGTCAAGCTGCTGCAATCCCTGCAATCATGGCCATTTATTTATTCAGGCCTGCTTGGAGAGCACAGGGATTTTACCAAGGAATTTCCTGGTGCTCCCTGCCTGGTTCAGGTGTCTATTTCCATAGATTCTCAGGATAGATGATGGTACTGGGAAGTCTGATTTTTGCAGAAAATAAGAGTCATCTGTAACAGCTTAAGATACCCAAAAGGCCAAATTTAATGTTGATTAAATGGGCCTGACTTCTGCACAGTCACTGATAAGTTACACCTTCATAAAAGCAAGGTAAATCCAGCCAAAATCTGAACACTGCAAGGACTGAGGTTGAGTTCAAGACTTTGGCAATGTTTTGTTAGCACAATGTTCTGTTTCTCTAGTACAGGGTTCAGTGTTTGCAGATCACGTTCCCGTGGGGATACAGTCCAGGTGCTGTCCCCGGGTGCCGTCCCCGGGTGCTGTCCCCGGTTCTGTCCCCGGTTCTGTCCCTGGGTGCTGTCCCGAGGTGCTGTCCCAGGTTCTGTCCCCGGTGCTGTCCCTGGGTGCTGTCCCAGGTTCTGTCCCCAGGTGCTGTCCCCGGGTGCTGTCCCTGGGTGCTGTCCCGAGGTGCTGTCCCAGGTTCTGTCCCCGGTGCTGTCCCCTGTGCTGTCCCTGGGTGCTGTCCCCGGTTCTGTCTCCGGTGCTGTCCCTGGGTGCTGTCCCAGGCTCTGTCCCCGGTGCTGTCCCTGGGTGCTGTCCCAGGCTCTGTCCCCGGGTGCTGTCCCCGGTGCTGTCCCAGGTTCTGTCCCCTGGTGCTGTCCCAGGTGCTGTC
>WBNO01001065.1:35053-55981 GCA_013400575.1 Peucedramus taeniatus
AGCGCCCGCGGAGCACATGGCAGCGCGGCCGGAGGGGGAGCACGTGGAGCGCCGCGGCCGCGCGCGCCTTGCTGCCCATCGCCCCGGGGCAGGTCTGGCCGCCCACGGAGGGTGGTTACGGAGGTGCCATCGCCCCGGGCACCGCGGCGGACGCTGGGCGGGGATGGTCTTGAAGCTGCTGGGCTTGAACGGGCCGCGCGGGGAGCTGCGTGATCGACAGCAGGCCGCGCGCTCGCCTGGGGTTTTCCTCATCCCACGTGTTCCGCTCCGTGCGTGTCCGGAGTGTGCCGCTAGTTCCCTGCAAGTACGAGGCCTGGGGGCAGCAAGCTGCGAAATAACAGGTTAGCAAATACTTGCGTCTTAAGTAAAACAATAAGCTTATAATTAAATCGTTTTCTTACAGGCTGCGAGCTTAAAGCAGACAAGGAGTTTCAGTTTAAAGTAGATGATGAAGAAAATGAACATCAGTTGTCTCTGAGAACGGCAAGTAGTGTTTGGTTTTTACACTTTTCATTTTTAATATAGTTATGTGCTGTGATGCAAGACGTGAGTTTTAATACGTCATTTATTTCTCTAATCGTAATTCAAGTAATATTTGTTATGTAGATCTGTTATAAATAGCAATCTCTTAATGCCAGTGGAGCATATTCTGTAATTTAAGATATTTTCTGTATTAAAAATGTTTCTCCACTGATGTTTCATTGTGGACAGCAAGCAAATGCAAGGCTGTCCTGAAAAGGTTAAAAATGAACTTACAGTGGGTTAATACATGTATGCTAAATGGAATTAAATGCCAGACTATACGATGAGGCATCCCTAAGGTAAATAGTGGAGATACTACAGGAGCAGAAGGGGAAGAATAGATTTTTAAGTCATATATAGGCATACTTTTGTAGACTACTAGAAACTTGATTTTGAAAACCATTTCAGTGTGTTCCCAAACATAATTCTAGTTCTTTTTCTTTCCCAGAAGCAGATAAGAAAATCCAAATAAGAGAGCGGAAGGTTTATGTTTTGATGTATTGTTGCTTGTTTGCCCTCTCCAAGGACGTAACTGGGAAACCCCATCCTTCATTGAGATAATTCATCTAACAGACTCCTGGGGAGTTCTTGGATGGGTCCTTGGAGCTTTCTGGTGCCATACAAGTCAGACACAATATTTCAAGGCTTTTGTTCTAACCATAGTTTTTTTGGGGTAGCAGAACAATAACGCATCCCATTTAACTGACAAGAAATTAAAAAGTTGTAGCATTTTTCTGGCGTATTTCTGTATTTATTTAAATACAAGGAAATGCTTTGATACCTAGAAGCAAGAGAGTCTTAAAATTGTAGACTAATTACTACAGCAAAATTGCTTCCTGGAGGTCACTTGCATAATAAGTATCTCCAAACACTTCATGGTGTTACTTTAAACACTTCTTTGTTATGTGAGTCATGTGTTTTCCATCCGTGCATATTATGGAAACTACAGCCTGGACCTTAAAATGAGTAATTTGTTCTTTATTGCAATACCTTTTGATGAAAGAATATAACAATGTATATGGCAAGTCCATATGCAGATTTCTTGTGTCTGAATGTTTGTTGGGCAGATAAGATCAGTGATACTTGAATGGTATTGTTTTACTCAAAATTACTTTTCTATTTTTATTTTCAAAATTAACTGTAATATCTCTTCTGATGCTGTATGCTGAGGGATGAAGCAGATCAATCCACGCCACTACTTTGTTGTTGGCCTTGTGGGGGGAATGAAGTCTTATGTCAGTAACCTCTTTTCGTAGAATAAAAAGGGATGATGCATAGGAGAAATAGGATTAAGATACCAAAGGACAAACTAGGAAATGTTCAAAAGTCTTGGAAGGTCTGGGACATATTGCAAACAAAAAAGAGCTTCTTAAGTAGAGGAAAGACTTAAATAAAAGGTGTAAAGGCAGCAAATACCTCGGGGCTGATCTGTGCTCCTGATAAAAGGCCAGATGAGTAAAGACTGTGTCTGTTGAAATACAAGTGTGGTGGTGGATTTGGGCATGGGGTACAGCAAGGTGGGGTAAAAGGGAAAAGAGGAGGATATATGCAGGAGGTAAAAGTGCCATGAGTTTCTGTAAATGTCTTACTAATGACAGCTAAGAACAGGGATGGTCACTGCTATTTGGTGTGCATTCCTTCAATGTAAAAATTTAAGCACTTGAATGGATGCTTGCCAAACACACTGGAAGTAAATAAAAAATTGAGTGCTGTAGTATTGAACTGGGGCAAATGACAGGGCATGCTCTAAAATTTTTGTCGCACTAGCTGAACAATTCAGTATTGTTGACAACACATTTGAGAGGTGAGATCAGAGCTGCACTTTCACCTCTTTATATTGCTAATAACTAAATTTGCTGGAAGTAGTGAATCCATGTTCTATTTCCCAGCCTTCAGTCTAATACATCTAAGTCTGGACCGTTTCTGCACGTAGTCCTGCCAGAGAGGCTTGAGATTCAGTGAACTGGAATTTAAGGCCTGACCGCTGTCTGTCAGTCACTTGTCTCCTTGCAGCTATAAGTTTTGACTCTTCAGAACGTGCCAGACTCAGAGTAAGGGATCCCAGGACTACAGTTTATAAATGCCTTGGGATAGCAGTTGTCAGTCTGTGGTGATTACAGATAAAGGCACGTGCATAAATCACAGTATTAAACTAAGCTGCTGTTACACTTGAGTCCTCAGCAAAAGGTGCACAGTGTGGTAAAAAGGAAGCAATTGGCCGATGAAATGTGTCAAGAACTGGAAAGCTATAGGTGTGATTTTGTAGAGGAGATGATGTGTTTATACTTCTCTCCTTAGACCAGCTGTAGAGCTGACT
Organism: Peucedramus taeniatus; assembly: GCA_013400575.1. NCBI lineage: Eukaryota > Metazoa > Chordata > Aves > Passeriformes > Fringillidae > Peucedramus > Peucedramus taeniatus. The sequence continues at coordinate 37,893 of WBNO01001065.1, forward strand.
AAACTTGCCACTGCCTCTTCTTAAAGCAGTGATATAGCAGCAAGTGACCTGATTTCAGTCATCAAAACATGCTTGGAGGTGCACCTTGGAAGTTTCAGTGTTGTGTAGAAAGGATGTCGGCTTGGGATGGAGTCTGATGGAATCATTAGTAGTCAGAAATGCAAATTTCAGTATTAATTATGCAGAACAGTGAATGGATTTTTTTTTTCCCTCCAGTGAATGGAGTTTAAAAGATTTTGAAATATTTGGGAAGATGCTCAGACTGTGTCCTGTTCTTGACTTCACAGGTTACCTTAGGAGCTGGAGCCAAAGACGAATTACACGTTGTAGAAGCAGAAGCACTGGACTATGAAGGCAACCCTACTAAAGTAGTACTGGCATCTCTGAAAATGTCAGTGCAGCCTACAGTAAGTGCAGAAACTTGGGAGAATCTACTGTGAATTTGGTCTCTAGTGATAAAAAAGTTAGAAATGGCCTGAGTCAACTGAATTTTAGTGAAACTGAACAGTGTGTTCGGAGAAGTGTTTGCTTTACTAGATGTAGTAAATGCAAACATATTTTTTGTACCTGGTGTAGAGTAGTTAAATCATCTAGAGATAAGTGACTTGTTCAAATTACACATTTTTTAAGTGATAGTAATTATCCATGGCATCTGTATATAGACAAGTCTAGGCATGTGCAAGCAGATGCATCTTTAGGTTGTGTTGCTCTCTTTAAACCTGGGATGGAAGCAGTTAGTTTTTTCTGTAGGTCCCAAGCTCTAACACTACTACTCTCTGATTGAAGGGCACCTTGTCATTTCTGCTGTCTGGACTGTAGTTTGACTTAGTTGCTCATAGTGTACAAGTAAAACTATACAGTGCTGGGGCAAGTGGGATGGATAATGTTCAAATTGACATTGCTGCCAAGTGAAGTAGAAACAAATGTGTATTGGTCTGCCTTGGTGTACTTTAACTAGGATAAGCAGCAAGTGTAGTAAACCATTGTTGGTGGCTTATTGACACTGAGTCGACCCTTTAACACTTGAAGAATGTGCTGTTGAATGGGAACTTGGAGTAACTTAGCCATGGAGTCTCCAGCTGTTGATGCTCATTTCCACTTGGGTGGAGTGTCTGAGTACCCTTGGCCTGGAATAGTCGACTGAATACCAATGCTTTGTCTCACAGGTTTCATTGGGTGGCTTTGAGATAACACCTCCAGTGGTGTTGAGGTTGAAATGTGGTTCGGGGCCTGTTTACGTCAGCGGTCAGCACCTTGTAGGTACGTATGGCTGGTCACTGCTGTGTCCTGGCACCTGTCAGCACCAGCAGAACTTTAGAGATTTGCAGCTGGTGCTGCTAGCAGTGCTTTCTCTGGTACTGACCATCTGAATCTTTAAGGTACATTCTCGGTGGCATGAAGTGACTGTAGGTTAAAAGTTCAGAGGAGTGCTTGTACACCTTTGCTTGCCACTTGGTTTGTATGGATAAGGGATATTTGTCAGCCTTGCAATTTCAGTTCTAATTTCTCCCCTTAGAAGTGGATGTTGGTGTCCCACTGTAGGCTTTTTGCTTATCAGCTGAGTGTGAGAAGACTACCCATTAAATAGTTCTGTTTTTAACTAAATTAACCCAGGACTAGTCTACTTCTTTAAGGAATTGTCTTTGATCTTTCTCTCTACTAGTTTTCATATGTGTCTCCTTAAGAATGGAGAAAACATTATTTTTTACTTTCTATTGTCTGTTGTGTGTGAAAAGTGTTACGAGCAGTGTGTGGGGTAGTAGCTCACCTGGTTTGGAATTCCCTGTAGTAGTACCTGCTTCCTAGTCAGTGGTTAGGTCACTAGTGGGAAGCTTCCTGCTATCAATTCAGCGCCTCAGCCAGAGCAGACCCACTCAGTTGTGGGTGGTGCTCTTTTTCTCACTAGCAGTCTTGCTTTATATTGTTAAATGAGGTTAGGTTTTTATACTTTGCCTTTGCTTTATCAGCATTAGAAGAAGAACCAGAATCAGATGAGGAGGAAGATGATACAAAAATTGTTAATGCTTCAACAAAGAGACCAGCAAGTGGAGGAGGAGCTAAAACACCACAGGTATATGAACTTGCAGTCACTTTGTTCGCAGCATTTTCGTGTAGTTTAGTATTAGTGCTGCCTCTAAGAGGAAGCAGTTAGATGCCTTGCTATTTTAAGCGGGAAGAGATTATTTTGTACTAAATTAGAGAAGTGTAATAAAGTACAGAAGGTCCCCAAAATTTTGCTGAAGGGGTAGATATGATGACTACATTGGTAGAAATTCTGTCCTCTGCAGTAACCGCAGGTTCTGGTATAAACATCAGTGTACTGCAAGAGTTGAAATGCTGATTAAAGTGCTTTACTACAGAGGAAAGGTTCATGTTCTCAGAGCACATGCAGTGAACTTGTCAATAGCTTTGGACTTGGCAGCTGTAACTTCCTTGGTTTAGCTAAATTGATGGAAAGTACTTGTAGTTAAACCACAATTGTTTTGTATGGAAATTGCTTTTTACTATCACAAAATGGTATCAACACTTAACAGACTTTATTTTTTAAAGAAAAAACCAAAATTAGCAGAGGATGATGAGGATGATGATGAAGATGAGGATGACGATGATGAGTATGTATTCCTGTTTTGATGATGTATTTTAAAATACAGGGCTAACTTTCGGAACATAATTGAGTGACGTAACTGGATGCTAAGTGAAAAAGCTCCTGTATCTTGGCTAGGGAAAAGGCATCCTTGTCTTATTTACCTCTACAATGCTATCTAAATTTATGTTCTTCAGATAAGTCATGCTGGACTTCCTGTTACTCATTAACTTCTAACAGTAGTGGAAGTCCCTAGGATATATATCCCTTCAGTATCGAAGAGGAGGGAGTGCATTTAACTGCTTTAAAGGTAGTGCTTGCCCTAGCACTTAGGCATGTGTTAAGGTATAAAGTAAACTTGGAAAGATAGCTTGCTTCCTTCATGAATAAAACATTTTATTGGGAGGGAGGGGGGAAGATCAATTTCTAACATGGATCTGGAGTTATAACGAGTGACTTCCTTTTTAATTGTAGTGATGAGGATGACTTAGAGGATGATGAGGAAGAAATTAAAGCACCAATAAAGAAAGTAAGTGGCTAATACTGTGATACGGTAGCAATCGGGCAGGTAGTCCCTTAAATCAAAAAGTTTTAGCACAGCTCTCTGGAATGTGTGAATGGAGGATGCAGTATGTTTGACCAGGTTTAGCTCAGTCTGTGTAAAGAAATTGTAATAGGGTGTGAGAGTGCTTCAGTGTGAATGTGCACCCATCCAGTTCATGTTTTATTTCTGTGGCTGCAAAGGGGTGACTGGGTCTTATTAGCACAGGCATGCAGCTGTCAGGCTGGTGTGGGCCTGGATGGCTGTTAAGCAGCAAATGAAATCCTGCTCGAAGGGGGATTGTGCTTTGCAGTTCCAGTCCTGCATGCTGTGGAAAGGAGCTTTCAGTGACTTCAGATGGAAAAGGCTGTAACTATACGAGCCTCTGGGAGGGTTCGTTGCAGGCAGAGAAGTGGCTGGAGGTGCTCTTCCATCGGCCCTCGAGGGCCATCTGGTGGTGCTGTAAATGCACAACAGGAAAGCTGCCCAGGGAGGAGGCATTTTCTTGTTCTCACACTTGTGTACTTCGGCTTGAATTTTCATGTTCGTACATACTGTTTAAAAACAGATATTTAATGCTTACTTCACCATGTGCTGCTCTGTCCCTACTGAATTGCCATAGGTGAATAGTTCACAGTGGCCTGTTGAAGACAGTCTGAACTGCAGATTCCTGCCATCTGATATGATCTAGGGTGACTGAACAAAATAGTCCCTTGATTTATATAGGAATTTTATATGCCGTGTCTTAGATATGTGTGTGGTATCATGTCCCATACACATTGCAGACAGTATTTCTGGATAAAATGCCAAATGTGGTAATGGTCATGTTACAGAAAAAAAATAGCACTGAATGAGGTAACAGAACTTGTTCTTGGATGTGTTACTGTGCTGCACCAAGATGTTTTCCTTTGGATTCCTGTAACATGCTATCTTCAGTTTACTTGCAGTTCACTTGACAAATGAACTTGTGTGCTTGCTTTTCAGCCTGTTCGTGAGGTTGCAGGAAAAAATATGCAGAAAGCAAAGCAAAATGGAAAAGACTCTAAGCCATCCACACCAGCATCTAAATCAAAAGTGAGTAAAAACAACAGAGTAAAACAAAGATAAAGGTTTGTTTTAGTGGGGAAGCTAGTTTTCTTGCCTAATTGTAACTTCATGCAGCATACTAACATTCAGATTAGGTTTTTAGATCTTGTTATGAAGCATGTTAAAGATACTGTTCACTGCTTCATGTTCTCTGTGAAACTTTTGAATGATCAGTGTGTACCTACAGCAGTCAGGATCTGAAATCAGATATAGTGTCCGTTGGAATTACTTGTAATTCTTTGGTATGAAACACTACATCTACTGTTTTTGTGCAGCACCTTGTATAAGAGGGTGACTACCAAGTGTGTTTCTGCTGGAGAACACTGGAGGCTGCTGCTGCTAAGGGGCTCTCTTGGCAATGACCCCCTGCAGGACTAGCAGCTTCCTTGTTAATGCTGTATAATTGTGTCCTGATTCCTTGTGCAGCTTCTCCTTGCTGCATGTACTCAGACATGATGCCAGGAAGGTTCGTAGAGAAATGAATATGGGATGTGTGGCAGGGACAGCATCTGAGAACCACTGCACGTGTGCCTTTTAAAGCATGACCTAATCTGGCTGCAGATGTGGAGTAAACTCTGAATCACTAAATATTTTGGCTATTTTTTGTTTCATTTCTATTCAAAGAGCTGTGGAGGCACCTGCCCAGAAGCATAAGATACCAGCTATGCTAACTATAATAACTCCAGATTTGAAAATTGTTCTTTTTCATGTTTCTAAAGAATGGGTCAGAAGCATAAATTTAAATTAAGTTTTGTGACTTTCTGAAAACTATATGGACTATCAGTGTGATAGCTAGTGTTATAACCTTCATCTTATATTCTCTGTAGCTTTATGTGTATGTTACTAATGGAACAAATAATTTTCAGACTCCAGATTCCAAGAAGGATAAAACTCTAACTCCAAAAACACCAAAAGTTCCTCTCTCATTAGAGGAGATAAAAGCAAAAATGCAAGCATCTGTAGATAAGGTGAGTTGTTGGAAATGAGGTTTCTCAGCCTTACTTTTATACTTCCACAGATAAGAATTGGATGTTTCAAGAAATGGTTGTGATGTTGCTGATTCTGTGCTGTTATTATGAGTGTATGTTGATGTTGAAGCTCAGAGAAATGAAAACACATTTGCAGAAAAAAAGCCTCTACTAATGAGAAACAAAACTACTTTGTTTGTATTTCTCCAGTAGTGCTGATTAGAAATTTGGTAGTTCTTGGTGAACTGTCTCTGTTCAAATTTGAAAAAAACACCAAACCCTTAGGTGATATTTATTGTAAAGATGACTTAAATAGTGCATATACACTTCAGGTTACTAAAATAAAGCGGAGTAAGTTCTTCACATGATCGGAATGCTTTGGTCTTGGAGCAGTATCCCGATGCTTGTAAGGCTCAGTAACTTCCAGAAGAGGGAGATAGGTGCTTGTGGTATGAGTTGATGCACTGCTGCAGACCTGAAAGCATTTGCTTTCTGGATGAATCTGGGGTTGAGTCCCTTCAGTGTATGCTTCACCCTTTTGAGGTATCAGGGCAGTCACTTGCTCTGGTTGTTACCAGGTTTGACCAGCACTTGGTGGTCACACATGTCAGTAGTGTTCTTAGTGGCTTTTTCAGTATAAAATAGAAAATTCAATTGTAGGCTGGTTGGGTGTAGTGGGTGATTCTTATCCTCCTGAGCTGGGGTTGAAGTGTATGTGCCAGCAATAGCTGTTTTCTGAGTACCCCTGTGCTTGGAGGAGATGGAAGTGAGGGCCTGGCTGTGGCTGCTCAGAAGTGCTGATGTGAGTGCTAGGAAGCTTTGTTGGTTTGCTGATAAGGATTTTTAATTAAAGATGATACACTTTTTAACCCATACAATAGCAAACAAAGGTCATCTAAGGAATTAGGATCATCTTCTGCTTAGATCATTAGTGTTTTGGGCTGCTTTGTTCCAGGAATGCAGAATGAGACCAGAAGTGTTTAAATACAGGGTGCATGCAGAGTGATCAACAGGCTGTGATGAGGATGGAAATGCGCAGCCCTAGACTGTAAGCCTGACATGATGGATGGGCCCATCCTGGTGGGTCACAATAACTCCTGAATGTTGCTGTGGTGTTAGGAATGACTCAGAGGAGCTGTGATGAGTGGTACTTCTGCAGTGTGAGCACAAGTGGCTGAGCTGCTCACAGTAGACATGTGAGCAGACAGTAGGCATGTGCAAAGGGAAGCATGCAGAGCAGATAATAGGCAAAAAGAGCTTTGAAATACATTATCTGGTGCTGAAGAGTGTTTGGCATGGGATATTTCAACTGATCAACCTGAAAAATTAAGAAAGTACTTCTTTTGGGACATGTGAAAGAAAACCAGTGTGTCCTAAAATAGCATGCTGTATTATTTTCCTTGGAGATACTAGGAGACGAGAGGATAAACCTTTATCTATGAAATATTAACTGAATCTGCCTTGTACGTTTAAGCATGTGCAAAGACAATTCCAGGGATTACAAGGAAATGTTTCTAGAACAGTTCTGTAAATTAATAGAAGTAATGTATTAATGAGTAGTGTATTAGTGAGTTTTAAAGGATAGGTGGGAGGTCAAGTTCATGTTTGCTTTAAAGAGCTGAAGTTAAAAACCTACCTGTGAAGGGTCATCTCTGGTTGTGTGTTGTAGTAAGAGTCGATAAATACAGAATTAATTCTAATTTATCTGAGTATCATGGGGCTGTTAACTAAACAGAAATCACAGGGTGATTTTAAGTGCTGAACGCTGTTGTGCTCTTCAGCATCAGCAAAGAGTCTTGGACAGCAATTTAGTGTATAGCCACTTCTGAGAGAAATGCCAGGGCAAGGTAGAAAAAGAAACTTCCTAAAATGGTTTAAAGCAGACTGAGAAGTTGCCAGGTAAGTTGAAACTCCATGTATTGCAAAGGGTTTTCAGCATCATAGGTTATTTATTGAAGGCATTAAATGACCTGCAGATCCTAAAGCTTGCTTTTTTTCCAAATAGGGTACTACCCTTCCTAAGCTGGAGCCCAAATTTGCCAACTACGTTAAGAATTGCTTCAGGACGGAGGACCAGAAGGTAACAGATTTCATCAGAGCTTGATAAAGTCCAAAAACTTTTAAAACCGTAGGAATTCTTTTCCACTTCTTAATCTTTACAAGCTTTGGACTGTTTTAAAGGGTTGCAAACCACCAACAATACTTCAGGTTAAATATATGGGAATGGTTTTAAAGGTTTTAGTTGGCTAAGATGGGAAAGCTTATATTTTATTACATTTTTCCAGCTTTTATATGGTTGGTAAATTATCTCTTGCTTACTAAACCCACAGAATTTTCCTTTTGGCACCATATTGGCTAAGGAAATGAGCTGTGGTTTCCCTTGCTGAATTTGGCCACCTCGGCCAGTCTGGTGTTCAGCCCTTGATGGGGAAGCTGTTTTGTGATGGAGATAATGGCATTCTTGCCACATTCTCTCCCAGAATCAACGGTGCTTTTGAAAGAGCACAAGCCAAAAGGTGATACCAGGAAGCAAGTTTCTGAATTAGTTATTACTTAACACAGACAAAACTGAAAATGTGTCTTAGATTTCCCTATCAAAATTCCATCAAGTCAGTTTTGCAGTGACAGAATTGCTTATGCTTTCCTGCTTTCTTCAGTGGTTCAGTGTAAACTTGTCTGATGGACCAATAGGTACGTTCCTGAAGGAATGTTAAAAAGCAGTCAGCCTCAGCTACTGGACCTGCTGTGGCATTAGCCAGGGTAGGCAGAGTTCAGCCAATATTTGCCTCACTGGTCCACACCCATCCTCTCACTCACCTTCACTGAATTCCTACTATTGTGACCTAGTGTGAATAATAATCTTCTAGCAGAAGGACCCAATGCCATGCTTTCAGCTTGATTTTCTCTGAAAGGGATGTACTTTTGTTATAATTTATTGTCAGTATTTCATGAAATAAGTGGTGATAGTAAGCTAAAAATAATTTTTTGAAATGGATTTCAGTTTCTAACTTTCTGTGTACACTTCCAGGTCATTCAAGCTCTCTGGCAGTGGAGACAGACTCTGTAAGAAAAGAAAACAGTTTAACCAGTTTGTTAAAATCTGCAGTCTTATTTCTGTAACCATTATTTGGCTGTTCTTTTTACAAATACTGAAAGAGCTTTTCCCTCCTGTGTCTGATAAATGTCATCCAAATTACCTTGCCAAGAATGTGTTGTCCAAAATGCCTGTTTAGTTTTTAAAGACAGGACTCCACCCTCAGCTTCATTTTAAGTATGTATGGAATGTTTTGATAAGGCATGGTGGTGGTGGTCAGACAAATGGAAACGGTGGGGAAACTAAATGTATGTGAAAAAATAAAATTTAGTATTTTAATAAAGTACTATTGTTTCTTTTTTTATGGATGAGGGGAATCTGCATACTGAACCCAGAAATAATGGGGCTTTAAAGTTCTCTGAGGAACTACCTTTGACTATTTTAGCTGCTCCTCTTTACCAGGTATACATTAGCTATCCTTGTGTGTCGTCAGCTTCAAAAACATCTCCAGTTCCATGAGCTTTGGAGCTGCTGAGCAGATGATTGGTGAAAAGACTGGAGTGGCAAGTGGGGCTTTATTCTTGTCTGAAAGTGACCACTAATTACATAATTGCCTAAAACAGCCCCTCCTGCATCTCAGTTTCTGACCTGGTTCACTGTGCTTCGGTTTATGGTTTCTCTCTTAACTACTGGGTTTATAGGCCCTGGAACTCTCCTTGTAAAATGCAATACTTTTGATCTGGGATTTGTTGGCTGTGCTCTTCCTCTGAGGAGCTGCAGAGTCTGAGGCTGCCTTACATAATGATTCCTGTGAGGATTTTGTGGAGAGAATTAGCTTGAATGCTGTAGGGTGTGCCTAGAGAGCTCACTGAGTTCAGTGCCTGTGGATAAATTCCTGGGAATGCTGAGACTGATCTACAAATCCAAAAGCTTAAATGAGCAGAAAGTCCTCTCAGGACCTCTGGCCTACGCATGATGCTCAGAGCCAGAGTTAAAATTTTGGGCCCTTCTTATTATATGAAGTAAAAACATCAGTGGTTGTAAGGGCTTTCAGGTGAAGGAAAGCATGAGTATCTGTGCCTTAAGGATGAGACTCTTATAGACTTCTGTCTCTGTGCTGTCACTTGCAATGCATGACCTTTCCATCTTGTGGTCCAATAACTGCAGTAATGAAGACTGGAAGAATACTCAGAAAACATGCAAACAGTTGTATGGTAACTATCAAACTGCTTTGATCTTTGCTGTGTTTAAAAATTAATGCAACTGACTTGTTTCTCACAGCAGGAAACTTTCTGAGTAAAGCAGGTTGAGTTTTCCCCACTTGAAGGACTTGGGTCCTGCAGCAGGTGGCTTTGTGGGACATGTGAACACACACTGGGTTGTGCTGATTTGGCATGGGGTCTGTTCTACTGAGCATTCTTTGCAAGTTGTTTAGGTAGGGTATACGATTTGGTTTGTAAAATTGCCATATGGGAAAACAAAGGCGAGTGAAGTGCATGGTAGGCAAGCAAAACAGTGCAAGTATTGTGTCAAAGATTCATTTAAGCTTGAGTATAATTGCAGCATGTGAAATGGGGTTTGAAATGCCTGTTTTTGGTGGGGTTATGTCAATAGATGATGTCATATTCACAAGTGAGAGCAGATTTCCCTGGCGAAACAGCTAATGGCACAGACAGGCTTATTTAAGTAAAATTGCCCTCAATTTTGGCTGAAATAAGTGAAAATTGTACAGTAATTTCAGCAAGAAATTACTAGCCAGTAAAATACTCTACTGAAGTTTTAAGAAAAACCAGGCTGTTGTCTTTCTGTAGGTGACTGACCAAAGCAGATCTGGGGTGCAGCCATGCTCTGCACAAGCATTGCAGGGGGAAGGTGGAGCCCTGTATGGGCAGCTCTGAAGGACATCATTGCTGCACTGGTGCTGAGGTATAATGCAGGTCAGGTCGTTTTCAGGCTGCTGTTGAACCTCATGAAGCATCTTTGAGGCACCCTCATGGCATAAAAATAACTTCATTTGGCCCTGGTTAGGTCCTGCACTGTTCTCTGCCTGTTTATGGAGTAGTGAGGGGTGGTCACTGCCCCGCTCCTGGCCGTGGGGCCTTGTCCCTATCTCTGCTGTTGTGCTGGTCACATCTCCAATCCCTGGCTCCTTTTGGGATTTGCTATCTGATGACTCTGGATGCAGCTGTATTCTCTTGGATGTTCACGTGCAGCTGCCAGTTCTTTCACTTTGAACAGAGCCTCAAAGTTTGATTTTAAAATAAGCTCAAATGTGAAAATACCTGTTGAGAAGACAAATACCAGATGTGGGTTTTTGAAGTTCTGCTTTTGACTTTCTGCAGAGTTGAAACATGTTCTTGCTATGGTAATGATGGCAACAAAGCTGTAGTGTTTTTATAGCTTTGTTGAGGGTTCTAAGCCTCTGTGTGATCCTGGTCCTTGAGGATGGCTTATTTGAGAGCACGGAGCTCTGCAGCCAAATGCATTGCTATTTCCTAACACGGTGATGAGAAAACAACTTCTTTACAGGATGATGAAACACCTTCATCAGTGCCTTCATCTTTCCTTTGTACATGAATTTCCCCTACTGCTGCCTTTCCTGTTGCAGATATTGTCTGTTCGGGCTTTTTTCATATTTCATTTCCTTCTGCAAGTGTTTCATTCCTTACGGTGAGCAGGTAGCTGGTGTCCCCCTGTGTGGGACAAAGGGGAGGCCACCCAGCTGAGTGGGTGTGTGCGACCATGCAATGTTGGCTGGAGATAGAGCTGCTCCATATGGATGTCTTTTGTCTCCAAGTCTCAGGTGTCTCGGCATCTCACTGCAGAAGAGGTGATAACAGAAGGACACCATCCTATTAGGAGCTCTCAGTCTGTGCCTTATACCTAGGGGTGTTCAAGAGAAATGTTTGTGACCCCCTTAGGTCTGTACTGGGGTTCTCTTTGCTCCTGTGATCCAGCAAACCTGCCAGAGTGGCTTTTCAGAGTCCAGGGGCTGTGATGAGTGTGAGGCTCTTTGCCTGTGCTCAGCAATTGTTGCAGCCTTCTGAGAGAAGCAACTCAAGCATGGCTGGCAGGAGGATGGGAGTGTGTGTGGGCTGAGGTAATGGAAAACAGGGCCAGGATGGGTGGCGATTCTGGGCTCCTTGCCACCCACACGGTCCCTCACGGGCTAAGTTCATGCTCCTACCCAGATACCCCAAGCCATGTCCTGTCTCTTTTGCATGTGCTATTACTGACTAGCAGCCAAACTCTCTCAACTTTTCCTACCTTCTCTGTGGGAACAGCACCTAGATCCTTATTCTCCTCACTGTTTTCCCAAAATGGCGTTAAAGAGTGGATCCTACTTAGAAATGTCAGAAAAAGCTGCAAAAGAATGGGGTGGTTTGGAGCTCAGTGTTGGATGGAGCACAGCGCCTTTATTCCTGCCCTTGGCTAGTGGGCAGTAGGTTCTGGCAAGCAGCAGCAAGTGCAATTGATTGTGTTGAGTGAAGTTTGGAGGTTTTGTGATCTGATATTTATTAAGGATTGCTTTATCTGAGCCTGGTTCTCAATGTGAGCAAATATATCAAAGTTAATTAAGATGTGTGCTGTGGGGACCACATATATGGCCTGCATCCAGTTGTATGAAGATGACTTTTGCTCTTCTCCTTTCTTCAAAAACTTCTCTCCTTCCACCACTTCTGTCGCCTCTCCCCAACCAAGCCATAAGAGCCTCAATGGGAAAAGGATCCTGGGAGAAAACAAGCAAGAAAGGGCAATGAATAAAAGAAGGGAGGGGGAAAGGTGGCTAAGGGTCAAAAGTGAGAATAGGAAAAGTGGAGACCCTGGGAAAGATGCTCAGCAGGGCACCTCTGATAGTGCCCGCCCTCACTGAGCTGGCTGTGCCAGCGCTGTGTGCTGGTGCCCAGAGTCTTGTCCAGGACAAGGGCATGGTCACAACCCTGCTTGTACTGCAAATGGCAAAGAGAGGGAACAGAGCTAGGCCACTCAGAGTTTATGTGCCTGATTCACCTCAAGTGATTACTTTATGCTGGTACTAGAAACAGTCTTTGTTTTAATTGAAGACAATTTTGTTAGAAGGGTTTTGGAGTCTTACTCAACCACTTGCTGGGGCCTAAAGCCTGCTGAGCCCCATCCAATTCTGTTGACTTACTGTATTCTTGACTTAGAGTTTCTCTTGCTTGTTTTCTAATTAAGCCTTAGGTTTTACATTGGTTTTGGGGTTATTTTAATGAGTAATAATTGCAGGGAGAGTTGAAGATGTATTGTAGCTGTTGAGGTATTTGGCATTTCACCACGGAAACCATCTTTATCTGTGCCTGTTCATGAAACTTTTCCCACTGCTCCTTAAATTTGTCCCAAAGCTTGTAATTGCACTATTTTCCCAGGAATACCCTTGATAAAAGGCTCCTAGCAGCCCTTATTGTGCTATTTTGAGGCAGTGAAGGTTATCTGGGCACTGCTTCGAGTGGTATAAAGCTGTTCCTTGGGTGTAAATGTGTGTGAACCCCAACAACAGTGCACAGCTACAGCTAATGACTAAAGGTTTCAATTTAATAATAAGGCCACCTCTGGTGTTTAGGACATTCTTCCCTGTTTCTTAAATATTTTCCCCATACTTTCAAGCCTTTCCTTCCAATTTTCTACATGGAAAATAGATTTTAACTAAATGACTGTAGCTAAGAGCAATAACACGTAATTGGACCACTATAGTGCAGGGCACCCAGCCAGTCCTTGTGATCTCCAGAGAGCACTGGACAGAGAGACTGGGGGATCCTGGCTTCCTTTCTAGGGTCTTGAATTAGGAGAGATGCTTCTACTTGTTCCCTCTGGCTTCATAGTTCTAATTAGTCCTTTCCAACCCCTTCCCAGTTCTACATCTTGCCACAACCTTCTCCTTACTTTTTTTTTCATGCTCTTCAGACTTCTCAGTCTTCTGATCCTTTTCAGTTCCTCCTCCAGTCTTCCCTAGCCAGTGCTGTTGGAGCAGCACAGCCTTTCCCTGATCTCTAGGAAAAGCTTGGCCTCCATTGCAAACATGGTGCTCCTGTGTCACTGTAGGCCACAGCACGAACGACACGGAGCAGTTCTTTTCAAGGCAAACAAAAAACTGTTTATTAAAAAAATCTGACTCCATTTTTATATCTTCCTAAAATGCCAGTATCATTGGAGGGTGACAGTGCCACTTCCTCAATGTCACTGGACAACCCAGCAGTCCATTAAATTATTCATCCCCCATAAAAAAATAAAACCAATAAGTTGTTTACATAAAGTATATTAAAAAGTTCTATACAAAAATACAAACATCAAAAAACTTTAAAAAAAACTTAAAAAATTAAGATAACACTCCTGCATCAATCTGTCCCCTTTCTGGATTGCTTAGCAGTGTCCCTGAGAGCCCAGCTGTGGCTGGTGCCCTCATTGTGGCTGTGGTGGAGAATGCTGATAAAAGTCTTGCAGCTGTACCTCCAGGTGGGTGGAGCTCTGCTTGCAGAAGATGCTTGTGCATGCCCCAGGAGAATGGGACTTCCAGAGATGTCTCTTTACTGATCTGTGACATTGATTTTCCAGAAAAATTGCATTTTCCAATATTTTTTTGTGTAAATCCACCCATAAGATGTTTTCTGAATTCTTGCTCTGATGCAAAATGTGGCTACAGCTCCTCTTCAGAAAGATTAGTAGAAACATAGGTTTTCCAGCGTTGTTTTCAGAAACTGTCCTGTCTCACAGCCCACCCTGAGTTCCTCTGAGGTCAGTCATTCACTTGTGCCACCACTAAGGACAGTGACACAGGGCATTGAGAGGTCTGTGATGTCACCAGTCAGTGCCTGCATCAGCCCTGAACTGCCCCTGTAGTGTCACTGCCAGCTGTGGGGACATGGGTAGTCGTGCACATTGTGTGAGTTCCTGCCCTGAGCCAGCAGCTGGGGCAGAGGGCAGGAGCCCAGGGTGGTGTGTGGGGAGGGATCGGTCATCCCACAGACAGGGCTTGAGATGGCGACTTGCTGGAGACAGCTTAATTCAGAAGACTTCAGTCAAAGAGGTTTATGTTTAAGAGCTGTTGAGCTGAAAAGCTCTAAGTTAAGGAAATATTAAGTTTTTAAGCTTAACAGCTTGTGATTTAATTTTTTTTTTTTTTTAGGGAAAAGTGAAACCGCAGAGGAATATAAATCCAAGGAGCCAAGCCCTAGGATTTAATGCAGTGCAAAGGCTGAAAAGTGGAATTTCCCACTGGTTTGTGTAGGGCTGTCTGCAGAGGTTGGCTTGTTCTTGCCTCTCTTCAGAAGCATTCTAGCAGCTGTCACATGCTTTCAGAGGGGAGCTGCAGTGCTCCTGAGCACTGGGATCAAGGAAAGGCCATGTGTGTCCACCCTGTGCCAGACAATGGAGCAGGGTGGCCAGGCTTGGGGGGACACAGGGTGGGGGCAGGCTCTGGCTAAGGGGCCCTGGGCACTGGAGAGGCGCTGGATACCCGGGAGAGCAGGGTGTTGAACCAACCCACTGGTCTGCCCTCTAGCTTGCGACGTCCATCATTGTCAGGGATTTTGTTTGCCTCATTGCTCTGCTGATAAAACACTGTGATTTGTTTATGAGTATGCTGGAGCTTTTAGAGGAATCTGAGATTTCAGTCCCCAAATCCCATTGAAAATCCAAGGCATGTTCCAGTGGAGTGAAACCTTGGTGAAGTCTGAAACCCTGCCCGCTGAATAATGCCTGCCTCTCTAGGGTTTCTTTTCTTTTAAAAAGTAATGATACATATGAGAAGGACTGTAGCATGCTGGGTTCTCCTTCTGCAGGGGGCCACGAGACGTCCCTGTGGTCAAGAGCTGGAAGGGACGCTGCAGTTGCCTCTGTTCCCAAGAAGTCCAGGCTGTGATGGCTGAATCCAAGTCCTGACCTTCACCATGTTCCTTCTGCAAGACCGTGCCTGAATGTGGTGGAGCTGAAGTCCTGTCTTCCTGGACAGTTCAGGGTCATTTTGGGGTGGCTCTTCTGTCAAATGACAGTAACTGCAAAGCATCCCCTCCTTCCCTGAGTGTCCAGAATATGTGGCAGAAGCGTTCCTTACCTTGGGATGAAGTTGTGTTTTTGTGTGTAAACTGCATAAAGACAGAACATGTGCTCCAGTCAGTCTGAAAGTTGTCTTTCCTTTTACCAAGGCTTTCAAATTCAGAAAACCTCTTCAACTGGATTTTTTGTAAGGAAAAGTTTGCTTATAGGAACAATACAAGGCTGCAGATGCAGATGACAGGAGCAAACCACACACAGATTTGCTCACCAGCAGCAGGGCTGGGATGTAGAGCTGAACTTGGTCTTTGTACAACATCAGCCCAGGATTTTCATTTTAATTTAAATCTTGGTGTGCCAGATGCAGTGGGGCCAGATCCTGGCCATTCCTGCTGGCTTCTCTTTCACATTCCAAAGGGGTATCTGGGGTAGGAAGGCTTCCCATTCAAGCACGCTCTTAAGTTCTTGGCCCCATTGAATGGGCTCCATGCTCTGTGAAATGCCTGCTTCTCATGGGATATGGACCAGTGGAGCAAGGCGAGGGAAGCTCATTTTACCAGGGGCACCTTCACTGCCCCGCAAGTGAAAGGTCAGGCTGCTCAAACTTTGATTTGAGCTGCTGAAGGGTGGTCACTAATCCAATAAGCCACCAAGGGACTGTAGGACAGCCTTAATTCAGGCATTTGCAAGGGTGAGTGGAAGGCAGTAACCGCAGGAGCTCCCAGGGTGTCCTGCAGTGCACGCTCCTACATGGCCCTGTCTTGGTTTATAAAGTGTTGAGAACATCAGGCTCTCAGGAGCGTGCTGTACCAGCCTTCACACCCTGAACGTGCTGTAAGAAAAAAAAACCTTAAACGTTTTCCAGTGGGCATCAGCTGCTCTGGCTGGATTTGTGCTGGGAATCTGATCACAGAGGAGCGTTCAGCAGTGGAGCAACAGGTTTGGGTGTGGAGCTTTTAATATTAGATATATATACACACACTCATATATATTCATAACAGCGTGCTGCTAAAGGTTATTTCTATTTTTTCAGATACAAGTATGAGCTGCCTCTTCTCTATTCTGTGCCCCATCTGTGTTGTTCAAGACTGGTAGTCTGAGATTCACCCAATATTGGTATTATTCTCCAGGTAACTATTTGGATATTGAAGATTAAGGAGTTTTGCAAGACTACTGAGGCACAAAGGATGGATCTATTTTAAAAGAAAACTTTTGTGATTACAAATACAATAATTGAAAGAAGAAAACCCTCATGTGCCCTCTTTAAAACAACCCCTGGTGTTGCCCTGGCAGTTCTTGCTGTTTGAGGTGTTCAGGTCCTTCTGGCCTGTGTGGGTCATGGCTGTGGGGGCACCTGTGCTGCCAGCACATGGCTTCTCAGCATAGTCTGGGCCAGCATCACCTGGGATGAGTTTTCCCGTGCATAGCTCACAGCTCTGTTGTAGCTGCTGTAATTTTACGTGCTGTTGGGGCAATAAAAATGATAAATGTTAGCAGCAGCTTTACTAATTCCTTTTTGAGTTGTTCTGCTTCCAGCCAGGTGCAGCAGCCCTGGGGCAGCTTGGGTGTTGGGCAGAGCCATCAGTGGCCATCTGCAGAGCTTTTTCTTGAAGGCAGGTGATGGAGCTGCCATGGTGAAAAGCCTGAGGAGCAGTCAAAGCTCACGCCCACGGATGACTAGTGAGGGTTTTGGAGGAGTTGCTGCCTTTGGCTTTACAAAGCTCCGGTGTGCATTGACAGCAGATACTGGACTTAGCAAGGTGAGGGGCTGGTGCTGGGCATGACCCTGTGCTGTGGGTACCTTTCCTGTGGGGCTGACCTACTAGCATAAGATGGCACAGGCTGGGCTTCTGCCACCCAAACTGCTTCCAAGAAATGAGGCAATGGTGATGATTAGGGTTATATGGAATATTTTCACATCTAAGCTAAATACTGTGATCTTGTGAATCCCAAAAGTCTGTGTCATTCCAGTGTAGGCATCTCAGTGAACTCAACTTGTAGGGCTCAGGATGGTGGCTCTGATGTTCGTGGCCATGTGTGAAAACAGCTTTCAGCTGTGGCAAGATGCTGTGGGACTGCCAGGACAGGGATGTTGGGGCCTCTGATGCTGGTGGCATCAGCAATTGACAGCAGTTTGGTGGGGTTTTTTTGGGTTTTGTTCTGTTTTGTTTTTAAACTTGCAGATCCATAAGACCAGAAGTGTGAAGTCTGTTAGATACATCACAGACGTGTTAGTGCTGGAGGTTTTATAAGGACTTGCTTTGATCACTGGTTTAAAACTTAATATTTTCTATGCCTTTTGGGCCTGAAACTATGGGCCGAAAAACCCTGTGACTTGATACCTGAAGGCTCCCCAGTGATGAACTCCAGGTATTAAAGATGTTGCTTGATTTGTGGCTGAGAATGCCATGGGAGCAAGCACCTTTGTCCCTGCAGAGATGGGAGCAGCTGGGCTCGACATGCTGCACTGATGCATGCTGTTATTAGAGTGGAGAATTTGGAAAGCTCAGAGTTCTGAGCTATGGTTATGTTCTCTTAATAAGGTGTTATCATCTCTTAATAAGGTGTTAACCGACGTTGGGTGCTCTTTGGAGAGTTCGACTATGTATGGAGGTTAACGGTTCCTGGCATCTTGTCTGCTATAAACGAGCTTTCAGACAAGAGGAAAGAGTCACCACACGCTATCAGCGTGTGAATTTTTTTTCTTAACCTAAGGCAAACCCTCAAACAGACCAAAAAAACCTCCCCAAAGCTGAGGCGGAGGAAGCCTCTGGGCTTTCCCCGGGGCTGCGGGCGGTGCGGCGCGGCGGAGCGGCCGCTGGAGGGCAGGCGAGCCGTGCGGAGCGGCGGAGGCAGCGCAGCCAGCCC
>WBNO01001065.1:56482-177518 GCA_013400575.1 Peucedramus taeniatus
GGAGGCAGAGCGGGCGGTACCACAACTTCCCGGCGGCGCGGAGCGGCGCGGAGCAGCGCGGCGCGGATCGGAGCTCGCCGGCCGGATCGCTCCCATGTCAGCGCGGCGGCGGGGGACTGCGCTCCGCTAGCGACCAGCCGCCGGCCAACCCCCTCATTGCCCAGCGATGTATTCACTGCTCTCAGCCTGCACTTGCCTGTAAGGATTATGGCATATTTCTAAATATTTTTTTTAATTTAAAAAAATATTTTACATTTTTTTAAACTTTCATTCTGGAGGCTCCGGTTGCATTTTCCTTGCAGCCAGGTGGTAATGGGTACCTGAGCCTTTTTATAAGCAGAGCATCGCTCTGAGCCCTTTAAAAAATTGCAAACAAAAACAAAGAAAAAACCCAAACAAAACAAAAATCAACTTTAATCATTCTACCGCATCATTTGATCTTTTGTTGCTTTTTTTTTTCTCCTCTCCAGATGTTTACATTTCCTGCTGCTGTGCTTTCAGGTACAGGTACGTGTCTTTTCTGTCCTCTCTCGCTTTTGCTTGTAAAATAGAAACAAAGGCGGCGTGCTGACCTCGAATGCCGGGCAGGTTTGGCTGGGGCTTTCACTTGTTTCCCTCTAGTTTTTACAGCTGTATTAAACCGAGCTCAGCACCAGCTGCTGGAGTGTCACTTGCCCCGGACCGGGGCTTCCCCTGTGCTCAGCTCTCGTTCCGTGCCCCGGTGTGCTTGGCCGCCGGTACGGGCAGAGGTGCAGCCGGTGCGCCGGTAGCTTGCCGTAGCGGCATCCTCTGGAGTGCATTAGCCCGGCTAATGATGTGAGAGGTAGTGCTGGACTCTCCTTGCACAATGTTGATTGATGCACTTGCCTTGGAAGAGCAGGCGCTCTCCTGCTCGCCCTTTTTTCCCTTTTTTTTTTCGCCCCTCTCTTTTTTTTTTCTTTTTTTTTTCTTTTTTTCCCTTCTCTTCCCCTCTTCGGTAACTCACTCCCAAAAACCGATGCTTTGAAAAACACAAGTTTTCCTAGCCAAGAGAAGGAGGCTGCGTGCTCCCTCCCCATTATTCAGTAGAACGCCGTCCAAGTCAGCTCCAGCCTTTGATCCTGTCTCGGCAGGAATGAGGCCGTTGGAGGAACACCCTGAGCGAGGCTCTGCAGCCCAGGTGCCCGCGGGATGGGGATGGCAGCTGCCCCCATGGCCACGCGCCCCACTGCCACTGGGATTTTAGCTGGACATACTGGAGCAGAACCACCTGCGGGGCCGGGCAGAGCAGGTGCCACTTCAGTGGCTCCGGCCACCTTCCCGCCGGAGCTGGGGGACACTTGTGCCACCCTTGGCCCTGAGTTGTGCTTTGGCTGGGACTGCACCTGCTCACGCTCTCCAGATTCCCAGCGGCAGCAGGGGATGGTCCTGGATAAGCACAGCCTTGAAGGGGGCTCAATCCCTCTAACCAAGCTAAAACTCAAACCAGCCCCATCCCCTGCTCTCCCACCCATCTGAAAAATGCCCGATCACATTTTTTTCCTCATCCCCTCCAAAAACTGCAGCTCGAACCCGACACCAGCACAGCCTCCCTTGGTGGAGCAGCCTCCTCAGCAGGAGAGGATCCGCAGCTGTAAATTACCCTGCGGTTGGAAGGTGTTTGCTCTGTTTCTCTGGTGCGTGGTTTTCAGCCTGAGGAATCACAGGCTGCGCAAGGCTTGTAGCACCGGAACCCTTTGCAGCAGGGAGAGGTTTTTTGCGCTTGTGCGGTAACTGAAGTTAATCAGCCCTCCAGCCCCCTTCCTCTCCCCCTCCCTTCGGTGCTTTTAGTGAATCAGAAAAAGTTTGGCTGCTTGCCTGGAAAGCACTTGCTAAAATCTGATCTCTTACTTCAGCAACCTTAAAACAAAGTTATTGGCATTTATACAGTTGGAGCTTGCAGGCTTCCAAAGCAATAAAATAATAAGAAAAAAAGGGAAAAAAGAAGAAAGCTCTGTGCTCTGGTGCTATTAGAACCATACTTGCTACCTTTTGTGCTGATTTTGCAGCATTTTGGGGGCTGTGAGGTGGGATGGCTGTGCTGGGCTCTGTGGAGGTGTCCTGGCTGCGGCTGGAAAGGCGGTGGAGCTCACTGGGTGTCACACGCAGAGTGGAGCTCCTTCGGCAATTGGTGTGGGAAGCCAAAACATTAGATTAGTCATACTCGAGGGCCTTCGAGTGAGTGTTTACAGTATTAATGGTAGATGAAAAGATGTGAATGCTGTAAGTTTTTATTGCCCATTTTGTTACACTTTCTTTCTGGATTTATTCATGGGATTACATGTTTTGAGCCTGAATGGGAGCAAGGGATTATAGGATTTCTTAAATAATGATCAGTTTGGGTAGGAGTTAGCCTTTGGTGAACTGGAGTAAATTAATGCATCACTTAGGTTTAATATTTATTTAGTCTAAAGGAAGTTGTTTAGTTTTGCTTAAAGGGCTCTGTGTTGTATTGGGGAGATTTAAGAGTTCCTGAAGTGGATTATATTCTAAGGCTGCCTTTTGCCCTGCGTTCAAGCCATGATCTGCGGCTCGTCCTGTGTGCTGGTCTTAGAATTACTCTGCTCTGCTGCTGTCTGGTACCTGTGGCTCTGTGTGCAGAGGTAGAAATCCCTCCAGTGTGTGTGGGGCTGGAGGGATTCTGGGACAAAACACCATGGGTTTGGGTATGCTCTGTGTGTTCTGGTGAATCCTAGTGTACAAGGCCTGTGGTGCATTGACGTGTGAGCTGCTGCAGTTCTGTGGTGGGTGCTCAGCTCTGGCCAAAAGCTTTCTTATAGACCCCAAGGCCACCCTGCAGCCACCAGTGGGTGATGGGACAGGTGTAGTATCTCCTGTGGTCAGGTTATGGCAGCACTGGGAAGTGTTCCCCAGCCCTTGCCACAGGGAGGCTGGAGGGTCAGGAGTTTCCAGGAGTAGGATTTAGACCCCTGGATGAGTCTGTCTCCTCCAGGGCTTTGCTATCGTGTGACATTTCCACCAGGGAGTACAGGGACTAACACATGGTGGGGCAGAGGGGAGCACTGCTGGAGCATGGGTGCAGCACAGCCCTGGGAGCGGCTCTGGACCTCACAGGGCTGCCTGGAGGAGAGGTCATTCACCTTCCCCTGCGACAGCAATGCCCCTGTCTTGTTCTTTTGCCTCTTAGGAAATCACTCTGATGCTTGAGGTTGTTGCAGTTCCAAAGCAGGGACACTGGATACCCTTGCCGACCCTGGAGACATTAATTTATTTATGCAGGTTGTTCTTAGGAATGCTCTTTCGATGATGGTTACTGGACTCTCCCTCTATCACATGTCTTCAGCATTCTTCAGTTTATTCTCCTACCTTTTCACACTTCCAGGAGCAATTTCTCTTCCATGTACTTTTTTGTTCTGTATGTCCCAGAGTGATTTTGGGTTTGGCTTTGGAGTAAATCTCTGCTCTTCAAGCAGGTGAGAAACCCCAGAAGCACCTTGCAGGGTTGGAGGGGATTGCCCCATGCTGTGCTGGCTCTGGCAGCTCCAGTGACCCTGAGGATAACAAATTTGGGGAAATGGGACCTCAGAGGGCTCCCTTTGCCAGAGCAGGTGGGGGCTGGAGGCAGCTTCAGTGTAGGTTGAGCAGTAGGATCTGAGGTTCTGAGTGCTGTCCTGGTTTGCAAGAGCTTCCAGCTCTTCTGTCCCTGAGCCACTTTGAGTGCATGGCCAGGCAGAGCACGGGGCAATGCCGGCATGGGCTGCCCTGGCTGTGCTGCAGAGCAGAGGATGGTCCTGCCTCAGCCTCTTCCCTGCCTGATAAACCTCGCTGTGTTCTCCTACATGGAGTGCATCTGTCTTAGATTATGAAGAGGTCCCTGATAGGGCCAAATCCTTTGCTTTTACGGCTCTTTTAGGTTAAGATCCAGCTTTGGAATCTAATCCAGAAGCAAACAGGAGGTCAGAGGAATGCACAAGGCAGCACTGGACTATTTTCACATCTGCTGGTGTTGTGTAAGAGAAAGGCTGCTGTATGCCATGCCAATAGCAACTTATGTTTCTCCTAAGCTCCTGTGCAGTGACAGACAGTTATTGTTTGGGGCACTGTAAAGTGAGACATGGAGAAGTGTTGCTTCTACACGTTCAGAGAGCCAGATCCTGTGGTCTGGCGAAGCCACACACAGCACATGTCAGAGGCGTCAGCCTGCTGAGCAGCTCCCTCCCCTCTCCCTGCCTGCTGCTCCCCGTAGCCTCCTCCCTGGGACAAGCAGGACGGGTGCTGAGTGCCACCAGATGGCTTTGGGGATTCACTGTGGAGAAGCCAAAGAAGGTCCTGGTCACAACCCACCCAGCTCGCCTTGGCTGGCCACTCTTTCTGCAAGTGTGCAGCAGTTGTAGAGCCACAGCTCCTGCCTGCCCTGTCCTCACCCTCCCGGTGACAGCACCAAAGGCAGGGTGCTGGACTGCACATTACCAACAAGGTTATTCTCATGTCTCCCCGCCCTGCAGACGGGCACCCACCTGCCTTTGTCCTGTCTGGGTGGCACAGTGTTTGTCTTGAGGCGACACCAAGGCTGCATGTGCTGCCGAAGATGGAGCTTTGGGCATCCCCACATTGCTTCTGAAGCGCTGTGGGATGGGGTAGGCAGTGCCTCCACGGGCTGCCCCCTCCTCGTGGTCAAGCTCTGCGTGCCAAGACTCAGTGGGGCCCAGAGCCCCCCCAGGCTGGGTGATCCCATGCCTGCCCTCTCTGCTCAGCCTGAATTTGGAACACCATGTTCTCGGCACAGCATCCCTGTGCCAGTACCTGCCTCCTACTCCATGAGGGTGGAGAAGTCATGCTGAGAAGGACAGAATATGGCAAATGTGGTCTCTGAAAGGCTGGGCAGCTCTCTGTTCATTTTTTGGATTGCACCTGCCTTGATTACTAGGCAGTGAGAAGACCAGAGAAACTGCGTGAGCAAAGCCTGAGTTAATGAGCAGAGGAGCTCAGCGATGTGCAAGTGCACGGCCCTGTCATGGGCTGGAGTTGATGGGATGGTCCCTGGCTCTGGCTCCGGCTCCGTGCTGTGCTGGACTCCCAGTGGTGGATGCAGTTCCACAGGTATGGCTCTGCTGGCCTGCAACCTGCAGAGGCAGGGTCCTCTTGTACATGACATTGTTTGTTCCGGTTTCAAATGCCCTTGCTCTCCAGGAAACAACCATGTGGCTTGCCACAAGGGATTTTTATTCCCTGCTGTTGACTCATTGCACCAGACTATGAAGTGTTATGTCCTGAAGCTGCCCTGTGTATCCTGCTTCTGCCTTCTGAACTTTGGAGAGCTTGAACTTGTGGAGGAAGAGGAGACACATTGGAGCAGTTGCCTGGGCTGGAGCAGGGAAGCTGAGTGGCAGTGGGCTGGTGCTTGGGCTGATGTGTGCTGGGGTTCTCCCGTGAGAGAGGCAAGGCTCAGCTTAGCTCGGGTGAGTGTAGGTGTGGGTCTTGCTCCTACACAGATGGAGATCTGCAGCCTGTGCCCCACCAGCAGCTCTCGGCTGCCTGCCCTGGGCACACCATGCCTTTGCTTCTCACTGAAGGTCCCTAGCCCTTCAAAGTGCTGGGACAGGTTCTCTGCCACAAAGACTCTTCAAAGACATTTAGCAGGAAGATTTGCAAAGCTGTTTACAGATTCTTACCCCAGCAAGGCTGACACAAATGTGAGCTGCTTCAGCATTTGGGGGCTTGGCTTTCTGGGTGTGCTGTGGCAATGGGCAGCAGAGCTGCTTGGGAGCTTCGCTCTGCACCCCTGTGTGAGTGCAGTTTGTTTTTCCAAAGCTCCAGAAATGTGTGAGGTGCTTCAGAGGAACAGAGATGGACATGGGCATTGTTGAGGAGAGTGCCTAGAAGGACAAAATAAGGTCCAGATTTTAATTAGATGCAGAGTGGTGATTGTATTGTATTTTGCTTTTGCTTTCCTTATAGCACCTGACAAGTACAAGACTGGATGGAGGCGAGGGCTGCAGGGTTTGGGAGTAGTGCAGGATTTGAAGTGGTGTGAGGTTCAGTGCGGGGTTCAGAGCAGTGTGGGATTCCGAGAGGTGCTGGGTTTGGAGCAGTGCTGGGTTTGGAGTGGAGTGGGATTCACAGGAGGAATTCCTGCTCAATCTCAGAATTAGTTTTTCTTATAGAGCAGCTTGGCTGTAGCGTACCAAGGTGGGAGAGAAAAGAGCAGAATGGGCAAAGGGTGGCACTGCCCGAGCTCTGCAGCTGTGGCTGGCATGTGGGATGCAGCTGGTGGTGGGAGTGACTGCTGAGGGTTGCAGGAGGCTCAGGGAGGATGAGCAGCACTGGGGGCTTGGGCAGCCACACTGAATATTTGATTTTGCTGTAAGCTGATAGCACTGAGCTGGTCATCCGGGCCAGTGAGTATCTCTCTGCTGTGAGAGGCTGAGCTCAAGAGAGAGACTCACTTGGGACTGAAAATCATTATTTTATTTTTTTTTCTTTCAGCTACTTTCCAGATCTTTGGGAGTACTTTATGTATCTCTTCCTTTCCTTAGGACTCTGTTTTGCTCTCTTCTCTTCTCCCTTGCAGAGCTGCTTTTGCTTTGTTTTTCCATAGATTTAGATACTTTATTATGATAAGTGCATGTGAAAAATGTGTTCATGGAACGTGATTTAAAAAGGGAAAAGAGGAGTGGCTGCTGTTGGTGCCTGGACAGGGATACCTCCTGCCAGGGGTCTGCGAGCTGCTCTGGCCCTGGGAAGCCTGGGGTGGGTTGTGCTGGGGGAGGTGGAAGCCCTAAGCCCAGGGAGGCATCTAAATGCCCTTCTCCCTGTGAGATGCACTGCTGCAGGGCATGATCTTCCTGTGCTCTGATGCTGAGACCAGGGGGCTTCTACCTGCGTACTTGTGGCCTGGAAGGTCCAGACATGATTGTTTTTCTTTCCTTCCCTGGGTTTTTGTGTTTTGGTCACCTGCTGTGCCATAACAGCAGGTACAGGCTGACATTATGCAGAGCTGTGCAATGTGCTGCTTACCTGGCATGTCACCTCTGTGTCCTGGTACCTCTCCAGATGTCCATGGAGGATTAGGCATTCAGCAAAGCAGCTGGAAGGAAAGTAAGGAAAAAAAGATATAAAAGACTGTCTGGCTCTGCAAAAGTATTTCCCTGTTGCCATTCAGCAGCCTCGCCATAGCATGAAGAGAAAGAAAGGGGAACAGAGAGGAAGGAGGAGGCTTAGCCTGTCATGGTCTGTGTGTTTCCTTTTGTGCTACCTCCTCTCAGCCCCAGGGGCTGCGGTGGGTGGGAGCCGACGTGCCAATCTTCCCCCCCCAGGGGCTGGGCTGTGCCCCTGCTGCTTCCGTGTGGGGCTGGTTCCGTGTGGGGCTGGTTCCGTGTGGGGCTGGTTCCGTGTGGGGCTGGTTCGCTGGGCAGTGCTTCCTCAGCCCCTGCCTGCTCTGCCCACACAAACAGCTGCATTTCAGGCTGAACCACACGGCAGTGTTGTCCACGCAGTGACAGTGCACCCTCCCCTTTGCCGGGCTCTCTCACACCCTGCTCACTGTGCCTTTTCACGGAGTTACTGCCTTTGTTCTGCTGCAGCCGAGAGAGCCAGAACACCTTTAACCTCTGGAGCTCAGGGTGCAGAGCAGTTCTGATGATCTCCTGCACGTGGCTCCTTGCCTGGGCTCTTGCTGCTCTGGCTGCAGGGCTAGAGCTGGGCTGGTGCTGCCGAGTTTGCTGCTGATGCTGCTGGAGATCAACATTGCTTTGGAGGCTGTGGGAGGAGAGGGGAAAATCTGAGGCTGTGGCATTGGGGTAAAAGGCCTCAAGTTGTGCCAGGGAAGGTTTAGATGGGATATTAGGAAAAAATTTCTTCAACAAAAGTGTTGTCAAGTACTGGAAGAGTGGAGCCACCATCCCTGGTTCAAAAGATGTGTGGATGTGGCACTCGGGCACCTGGTTTAGTCATGGGCCTGGCAGTGCTGGGTTAACAGCTGGATTGGTGATATTAGAGGATTTTTCAAACCTAAATGATTCTGTGATAAGAAGTAGGCAGTGAGGAATGGCCCAGCACATCCTGCTCACTGTTGTGTGGCTGATGATGGACAGGAGATGGAGCGGAGTCCAGCCCGTGGGCTCACCCATGTGGAGATGGAAGCAGGAGCAGGCTGGGAATGCTGACACTTGCCCTAGGCAGACCCAGAGCCCCCACGGTGGCCTGGGCTGGATCTGGAAACAACGAGGAGCTGGCACTGAGGGGAAGCAGGGTGGCGAGGGGCCTAGTGTGCCCTGTGATTCCTCTGCTCGTCTTTTAAAATCCAAATGGATGGATGCTAAACCTTGGTGAAGGTCCCAGAGAAGTGCACATTGCATGGATACAAATGTCAGGATGCAGCAATTAATAATGGATTGCTCTTCCTACAAGGTATTCCCAGCACTCCTTAGTCCTCCCAGTTCCTTTTTCTTTTGCAATGTATTTCAAGTTCCTTTTTTCCTGCTGGAATACTATCTTTGGCATCATTTTGAAGGACAGCTTGCTAAAAAGCTTTTGTATCTTTTGGAATACCCTGAACTACTCTTGCACAGAAATCAAGAATTACAGAAAAATGCAAGGAGCAGTGGTGAGCCTAGTCAATGACTGTGTGTAGTGGGTGTGCTCACTGTCGGTAGGCATGGCTGCTGGGATGGGAAGCCCTGGGAATATAAATTAGAAAGTGGGTGAAGGACATTTTTGATAGAAGGGCATTTTGCTGCTTCTCTGATGCTTTTTATTCATTTGAGGAGAGGGGTGGTCTGGAAAGCTGGCAGTACTGTGACCACAGGGACTGGGGTCACTTCCTTCCTGTCACACCTTGGGTGATCTCCTGACGGTGCAGTTGCATCGCTTCTCCCGTTGGAGTGTCGGGTACAATCCTAATCAGATAATCGTATTTGCATTCCCGAGCTGAATTCAAACCACAGGTGGAATTCGACAGGGTTGTAGGAACAAACAGTGAGTGGAGTATGTGCTCCATTTCCAGCCATGTTCTTCAGCTCTAACATGAAGCTGCTTTTGGCCTCCTTACTCTCCCAGGCTGAAGGTTATGATCCCACATGAGCAGCCTCAATCCCTGGGTGTGAGGCTGCACTGTAGGACTGCACAGGGCAGTGCAGTATTGATTAGCTGTACAATAAATTATGATGTATGTAGTGCAGGTTTTTGACCCCGTGGTCGCGACCTTGTGGTGATTGGGAGAGTCCTGGCCAGCTGAGATCAGAGCAGCAAGCAGCCCCCAGCAATTGATGGGGAATCAGCAACTCTGCTGCAGGGACAGTGCTGGGTGCTGCAGGCACATGGCACCTTTGTCCAGGGGAGCAGGCAGTGCTGCAAACTTCCCCTGGAATTCCACCTGGAACTCCGTGTTAGGAGCTGGGCTGTGCCAGCCTGACCCCAGGCTGTGGGGATGGGAGGGACTCTGTATGTTTCCATTGGGGTCTCAAAGCTGGAACATCTCAGGCTCAAAGGGAGGAGTGAGAGCAGCTCTGGCCAGCATGGAGAGTCTGCCCTGTTCATCACAGAACAAGAATGGTTTGAGTTGGGAGGGACCTTAAAGCCCACCTCGTTCCACCCACTGCCAGGGGCAGGGACACCTCCCACTGTCCCAGACTGCTCCAAGCCCCAGTGTCCAACCTGGCCTTGTACTGCCAGGGATGAAGCATCCCCAAGGCTGCCAGAGCTCCAGGAGTGTTAGGAGAGCACTCCCTGGAATGCACAGCGTGGGACTATTGGGGTGTCTGTGCAGGGCCAGGGCTTGGACTGGATGATCCGAATGTGTACCTTCCAGTTCAGAATATTCTGTGATTCTCTGGGCAATCAGTGCCAGTGCCTGACCACCTCCGAGGAAAGAATTTCTTCATAACATCGAATCTAAATCTCTCTTCTTTTACTTTAAGCCCATTCCCCCTTGCCCCTTAATAAATGGGAGCAGTCTGCCAGCAAGACAGAAGGCTTGCTTTGTGCTGTTTATGTTGAACGAGTAGGTAATAGAAATTTAATTGCTATTTAAATGTAGCAAACAAGAAAATTGAATTTATCTGCTCAGCTTTCATTTCTGGGAGCCTGATTTCCCCCGTGTGCACCATCACTGTGTCTGCCAAGACACTGAGCACCATGAGGTTCAGTTGTTGGGTTCACTTCAAAAGGAAATTTGTACAGTTTGATCTGAGGTCAGCAAGGCTGAGATGGCAGAGCTGCCCTGTGCTGGGTAGTGGCCCTGGGGGATAGCACCTGAGGGTGTCCCCAGACCAGGCAGGGACCTGGGGATGTCTGGACGAGGCAGGGGGCCTTACATCACCCCAGTGCTGTGGGCGGGGATGCTGGTGGCTCAAAGAAAGGGCTCTTGGGGGATCCCCAGCTTCATGCCAAAAGGTCTCATGTCTGTGTCTGTCCATGTCTGGCCTGAATTTCCCCCCAGCAGCATTTTCCCACTGCTGGTGACTGGTGATGGATGGAGTAAAATGTGTGGGGTTCTCCCTGGTACCCCCAAGGTGTGCAGGGATGCAGCAGCCCAAACCTCAGTGATTTTAACACCACTTTATTTTTTCCCTTATTTAAAACATTTCAAAAACAGATTTATTTTCCAAAACTGTTGAGAATTGTTCCCTGAAAATGGGAAACTTGCAATCTAAATTAATTAATACCAAATGAGACTTTTCCCTAACTCCACAAAGCTGAAAGATAAGAAATCCTATTTGCCTGGTGTTTGCAATGTAAATATTTCCAGGCAGAAGCGTGGCTAATAGAGATCAGAACAAATCTTCTATTAGAAAACAAACCCTGCTTTTCTTTTCTGGCCCTAGGCTTATGTTTGTTATATGGGATCCTGAAGGCAGATTGACAGTTTGGTTTGGATTAAAGTTAACACATGGTTTATGCCATATTTTTGATAAGGCTCAGTAGTAATCTCATTTTTTTTTCCAGGCTGTCTTTAGTACATAAGTAGTAGAATTGTCCATTCCTGTGAATATTTTTGCAGTGAAGCTATTGAGGAATTTATTTTTGGAGGGAAGATGAAATTTTTTGTTTTAAACACTCTTAAAATCCCAAGTAAAGTTGAAATCCATTAACTGCAAGCTGTTAGCTTGATGTAAGCTGGGTAAACATCAAGCTATTTTATTAACTGATCTAGAGAGTATTTTCTTTAAATACCTTTGGAAAGGCAGAGAGGCGGAGACTGGCTCATGCAGGGGGAGCCGAGCAGGTCCCTGTGCTTTACCACGAGCACCCAGTTCCAACCAACAAGAGTAAAAACGGCCACCATTTGCACCTGTATGTGCTTGTGAGCTCAGGCTTCTTCATGGGAATAACAGGCATTGCCACTGGCTGCTGGTTCCCTCCTTGGTGTGTCCCCAAAATGGGCTTTGGTTACCCTTGGCCCCTTGGATACAAACAGCTGTGTATTTGTATGGTATAGATTTATTGTTTATAAATAGGCTTCACCTCCAAAGTGAGTGGCTTTTTGTCATGACTGTGTTTCCTAGAAATAAAGCGGGGAAAAAAAAGTAGAAAAAATTTGGAGTGGGGAGGACCCAAGGAGGAATTGGGAATTGCTCGCTGCCTTTGAATTGCTCTGTGCCTCAGCAGCTCTGTGCCTGGAAACCCGTCTGCAAAGCTCTGGGTCTGTCCTTGCTCGAGGATACAGAGAGCTGTTGTGGCTCATTCTGTGGCTACCTCCATCTCTGATGTCAGTGTGGAAACTTCCAAATGGGATTATTTGATCAGGATTAAATGGATCCCAGAGTTAGTTGTCTTTGGTGCTTGAGGGTAACTGGTGCTGGCAGGACCTGTTGGGTGATTGTTCAGTGCTAGAACTGGGCACTGGAAAAGCTCTGAGTTGACGGTGATGCTGAAAGCAAGTGAGATACCTGTGCCAGCTGTTTATTAACTCCCTAGAAAATAGAATTAATGGAGTTCAATGTTGCCTGCATCACATTCATTTGAAGCTGCCTCCAGCAGCAGGTTGGGCCCAGCAAGGGGCTCAGATGAGCTGTGCCCTGAGTGACAGCTCCTGGGACATGTCATGGACTGAGGTCCTTATCCCTCAGCAAGTGGAGTGGGTTCCCTGCATCCCTCCATGCCGGGTGAGTTGGAGAGCTCCGGCCTCGAATGGAAAATGTGTGTTTGCACAATTAGCGTGGCCCCTTCCTTCCTTGGGAGCAGAATGGTTTATTGATTTCTGTGGCCCACTCACCCCCACCTATTCAGCAATAATGACCCTTCCACCCCAACTCTAAATCATCCCAGCATGCCTCACCCGTAAGCCCTCTAATCTTTTTGGGTTGTTGTTGGTATTTATGCTTGTGGAGGTTTATGATCTGTCAGTGCTGGCTGCTGAAATGCTTTATTTATCCATAGGCTGGGCCACACAGGGAGCGTCCTTATTCTGGTATCATGTTCAGGATGCTGTAGTTAAGGGTTGTGTCAGCACTTCCATGCACAAATCTTGTTATTCAGGGGTTTTGCAATTCCATGGAAAAGAAAACCAGCGACCTGGCACGGTGAGGGGAAGCTTGGAGGCACATATGAAAGCCCAACAACCCACTGCCCATTTAGGGATTATTAGATGGGCAACCTCTTTCCTTGAGGAAAGTAGCCAAAAACATCCTCCTCCCATGGTTTGACTTTGTGCAAAGAAAACCCTCTTTTGTGTGCTTGTGTTGGAGTCAGATGGGGAGAGCACAGTGAGGCAGGACACTGGCTGGGATCCTCTCTGGATGCTCGGGACACAAACCTGTGGCTGGTGCAGAACAGAGCTGCTTTCTTCTCGGAACGTGCGGGTGTGGAGAGCTCGGGAGCTGCTCCTGGGGCCACCTGGTCCAGCCCTGGCCCACAGCCCCAGGAACAGCAGGTGATGGGTTTTATAAATGTTATTTATGGCCCTGTTAGTGCAGGAGCTTGCGGGCTTATAAATTATTTGGAGATTTCTCAACGATAGAGGGAGCATGGTATAAACAGGAGAGATAATAGGGCTTGAGAATGTATTTCAAAGGTATGGGGTGATCCTGGCTGTGCTGGAGGAAAAGCCTTTACAGACCAACCCAGCCAGGATATTTTTTATTTCTCCCTCCTAATGCTGATGGGTTTTGTGGGCGCTCCATGGGACAGCTTGGAGCAGAGTTCATAACTTGGAGCAAAAATGCTCGTGGAGCCCTTTGGCCTGGGACAACAGACTGGGGTTGGCATTGAGGGTGACTCGTGCAAGCAGAATTGATCAGTCCTCAAGTAGGGGCAGGCAGTGGTGAAGCAGTGAGGGAGCTGACAAAAAAGATGGAGAGACAATTTACAAGGTGATATAGTGCCAGGACAAAAGGGAATGGCTTCACACTGCCAGAGAGTAGGTTTAGATGGGATATTAGGAAAAGTCTCCCCTGTGAGCTGGAGAGGCCCTGGCACAGGTACCTAGAGAAGCTGTGGCTGCTCCTGGATCCCTGGAAGTGTCCAAGGCCAGGTTGGACACTGGGGCTTGGAGCAACCTGGGATGGTGGAAGGTGTCCTTGCCCGTGGCAGTGTTGGAATCAGGTGATCTTTAAGGTCCCTTCCAACCCAGGCCATTCTATGACTCATCCTGTGGTTCCTCAGGAAGGGGAACCTGTCATAGAGGGAAATCAGGGTGCCAAACTGCTACTTGATCCTTCTGTTAGCAGGTACGGGGCTGGTGTGAATGGCAAGGACTCCTGAGGAGGTCCCTTCCCCTTGGCACCATTCCCACAGAGGGTCACTGGGTGTACCTTGTCAGAATGAGCAAGAGTGGAACTGACTAGAGCTTAGTAAAAGATTTCCAGAGAGGACACTTGACAGAGGAAGGTGATGCTGGGATAATTCAGTCAGGTCCCCAGGCATCTCTGCTGAATCAGCTTTTAGAGAAGCCACCTCTCACCTGAGGTCAGTACTTGGGAGCTGCTGTGGGGACAGTTGTTGGCCAAGTCTCTGTTTTCTCTGCAAATGCAATGCAAAAAGGTATTTTGTGAGTCCTGCCCTGACCTGGTGTGCACTGCTTGGCAGTTGCCGTGTTTTACCCTAGAGGGAGTTGCTTTTCTGCAGTGGGAGCAAGGATCTGTGTTCCTTGGAGGATGTCAGAGGACCCGATGAAAGGAGCTTCCAGGATAAGCACTGGATCACTGCTGAGGTGCTGCCCCTGCAAATGTTTATTCTCTTATGGGGAGGTTGGTCTTTGATGATCTTCCATCTCCTGATGGCAGGGTTTTCCTGAGTATCCCTCGGGTCTTCTTTACCTTGGGCCTTTGCTCCTGTTTTTGTGGAGGTCTCAGCTGGGCTGGTATCAAGCAGAAGAGCAGATATCACCTTGAACCTGGCAGGCCCGTGCTTCAAACTGACATTTTAAGTCCTTGTGGTGAATAACTCTGACTTTTTCCAGGGTTTAGGAAATGCCTGACCAGTTTCAGGATAGTGGGCTCAGGGTTTCTGCTCTGCCCTGCTGCTGTGGCCAAGTGGGTTTGCAGCAGGAGCATCTCCTCTAGGGAAAGGGAAAAAAAAAAAGGTCAGGAGTGCTTTGAACCTGGCAGGTTTCTCAGTAATTGGACTCAGGTCCAATTGAAGAGGTGAACAAATTGATGGTAAG
Organism: Peucedramus taeniatus; assembly: GCA_013400575.1. NCBI lineage: Eukaryota > Metazoa > Chordata > Aves > Passeriformes > Fringillidae > Peucedramus > Peucedramus taeniatus. Next base: position 71,064 of record WBNO01001065.1, read on the forward strand.
TGTTTTTAGTGGGGTGCTGCAGCTTTTGACCCAGGAACACCCTGCTGGGAGCTCTGCCCTGATCTCCACTGTAGCCCCACTGCTGTGGCCACCCAGTCTCTTCCAGCCCTGGGTGAGCAGCAGAGGATCATGGGGACAGCCTGCGTGCTTGGCCAGCAGTGCCCTTGGGTGGGGCAGACAGCCCCTCAGCCCTGTGCTCACCTGTGCAGAGCCACCTTTGCTGGGCAAAGATTTAATTCCTGGATAGCAGGGCAGGCTATTTCAGCAGGAGTGCTTTCTCCATCAAGACAGAAGATGTTTTTTTGTTAAGGTAGTGGAGGCAGTTGTAGCATGCCAAGCTCCCCGGTCCATGGTTTCATAGGGGTTGGTTGGGGCTGTTCTGCAAAGCCTGTTGCAGATTTCTTTGCAGCAATACCGATGCTGTGAAGAGGGACGGGACATGAAATTACTTCTGAGAAATCTGTGTGTCCTGGTGTGAGCAGTGAGGAGTGGTGGCAGCAGCACAGAGCCTCTCAGGGATGTGGGGTCCAGCGTGGCCCATGTGAAGGGTGAAGGACATTGCCGTTGGTCAAGAGAGTGTAAGGGACATGGATGAGCACAGAATCTTCCTCTGGAGCAGAGAGTGCACCCCGTGCAGAGATGAAGTGCCAAAGCTGGAGTGGTCACATTTGTGTGGCATCAGGTCAGACCTTCCAGCTCTGACCTCCCTCGCAAGCCCTTGGGGCAGCGGCTCGGGGACGCAACACTTGGCCAGGCCCAGGGGAAGTCAGAAGGACCACCCAGTTCTGATAAGGGCAATTTAGAAAGGAAGGGGAAGATTGTGAAAAGAGGGGCAAAGGGGCACAAAGGGAAGAAAAAACCCACCCCACTGCTGAACAAAACTGAAGATCAAGACTGCTGTTAAACACACTGCCTGTGAGGGAGGTCTCACCGTGCCTTTTCTAATCTAGAGCCAGCCAGGGTTGTATTAACAGCTTCAACGCAATGGAACAAATTAATCCCTGATGTAATTGAAATCGGTGAGGTCTCACAATAGGTGAGTTTGACCCAGTGGGATAGAAATAGAACAAGTATTGGAATGAAGGAGTGAAACGAAGTCACACTGTTCAGCCATTGGTATTTCATTCCTAGAAACAAAGGCCAGACAAATGCAGAGAATACATGGCTCTGCTGGGCATGGTTGAAAGCTGCTCAATAATATCAAGCTTTGAAGGGATATTTCTGTGTGGAGAGGAAGTATATAGCAGAGATATAACAAGCATTGAAAAAGAAAAAAAAGACAAAGAAAGAAAGGAAGAAAGAAAAAGCCCTGCTTGCTCCTTGCCTGATGGATAGCATGGTAAAATAATACCAGCTGTTAACTAATAACCATCACCATCATCATCATCAAGATATATCACAATTAGAGAAAAAATTAAGAAATAGAGTTAAGGTCTAAACCGCATTTCTAGAGACTCGAACTGTCAAGAGCCCACGGCAAGTTGTGGCATCCCGCAGATCTCCCTCAGCTGAGGTACATGGGCTTGGTTTGCTTTGGTCAACACAGGTAGCAGGAATTGGTCCCATTGGGAAAGAGTTGCCTTTGGGTGCTGGGAGAGGGCTCAGTCTTGGCCCCTTTGGTGCTGAAGCACGAGGGCACAGCTCAGGGGCACGAGGGGCACTGGGGTTGCCTAGTGCAGGCAGCTGAGCTGCTGCTGCTCATGGTGACATTGTCAGTAATGTGACCTGGGGGCTGCTGGCAGTGACCTGTTCTGAGCCACTGAGAACAGGCAGGTGCAGGGGGAGATGAGAAGCTGGGGGTGTTGGACCCCCTCTGGGAGCTGCATTTCAGCACCTCAGCAGCACTCTGGTGCTGGGCTGTGCCATGAGCAGCACCATCCTGCCTCCAGCTGGGCTCCTAAAAGTCATTCATCAAGGCTGAAACCTTGCTCTTCCCCAGGATTAACCATTTCCCAGGGTGCAACAAATTTCAGCATATCACACATGGTGCATTTTCACAGTTCTGGCTATGGCTCATTCCACCATCAAAAGGAGAAACTTTGTTTTCTTGAAGGTGGCATCATCTTTCTCTAGAAAATGGTTAAATACTGATTGATGGGCCATAAAACATTAATTTCCTCAAACTCTCAGGTTCCAGTTGTTTGGCAGTCCCTCCAGCCTCCCTCCTGGTTTCATACCAGGCTCAGTAACACTGTGCCTGCAATTCCAAGGCCAACAGATGCATTGCTTTTGCAGTGGTGCATGGCTTAGACAGCTGGCGGGGTCTCGGAGCTGCTGGAAGTGTGGCTGAGTGATGGCTGCATTTCTCAGAGGTTGTGTGTTTCAGAGGGAACAGAGGTCTGACACTGCCTGAGGAGATTCAGTCTGCCTTTCTGAATGCACAAGGCAGCTCTCTGGAGGAAAGGAGGCTTCGCTTGCAGAACGGCTTTTAGATCCAAGTATGTGTCACCTCATGGAGCTGTGTCCCCTTTTCTAAGCCCTGGAAATGTGTTCTCCTTGGGTCTAATTTAACATTTCTGAAATCCAAAAGTACGGGCAGGCTTGACCCCCCCGGGGACATCACCCATTTCCTTCTCCTTTTCCAGCTTTCTCACCAAAAAGAAATACCAAAAAGCATTTCAAGTGAAATACTTTATAAATGCCATTGGTAGACTTTTTTTTGGAATCTCAAATCTGATCACTTTGAACAACCACCTTCACAGTGCTCCATGCCCTTTCTCACAGACCGTCCCAAAGGGTGCACAGTCACCATCTGTCACTGTAGGACACAAAATAAATGACACGGCAGCAGCTCTTTCTAAGGCAAAAAGGGCTGTTTATTAAAATCTGACTCTAATTTATAGTTTTTTGAAATGCCAGTGTCATTGGAGGGTGACAGTACCACCTCCTCAATGCCACTGGGCAACCCAACAGTCCATCAAGTTGCTCGTCTCTTATAAAAGAATGCAAACAATAAGTTATTTACATAAAGTGTGTGAGAAAGTTTTGTACAAGAATGTAAACATCAGAAGGCTTTAGAAAAACTTGAAAAATTAGGGCGACAACCATCCATGCTGACATATCCCACAGCTTAAGAGTGCAGCTTAAATTTTTGGACATTTATTTTTCAAGAAAAAAAAAATTTCTATAGGTATCAGGAAGAAACAAACACCAAAGCAAAGCTCTAAGTTCTGTTATTTGGAAAGGCTTAGCTCCATTTGTGGAATTCTGGCACTGTTGCACCATGGCCTCTCTCCCATTGGATTTACAGAGCTTCACTGCAAAGTACCTTCTCTGCATATCTGAGCATGGAGCTGCTTTTCCAAACGTGCTTCTAAACCCACAGAAGGGACCATGCCCAAGCACTGCTCATACACTCCCATCTGGCTGCGGGAAGCTCTGTGAAACGATGGTAACAACATCCTGGTGGTGGATTGACTTTGCAGTTAAATGGAGGAAAAAGGAGTGCATTGTGTTTCACTGTGTGCTGAGGGTGGCTGTCATGGGGAGCTAGCAAATCCTGCTGTGATTTGCGTACAGGAATTCTGCCAAAGTCATGGAAGCAAAGTGGTTTGTTACTTGCCTTTGAGGGCTTGAGAGAGATCTGTCTTGGATATCCTCTTGTTGATCTTACTGAGTTAACTTTCATGTGTTTAGAAGGTCATGGAGAAAATCATTAATATTAGGTTGATTTGATGGCTGAAAGGTAATAAGTATTTCCTGCTTATCAGATGGGGTTTGAGAGGACTTTGAATAGCATGATTTGTTTATCTTTTGCAATCAGTACTGCCCTTAGCTAGAGGGATTTTGTATTCCTGGTTCACCTAGGGGGATGACATATGGTTGAATGACATACGGAGCTCTCTATTGAGTGCCCTGTAGCAGAAATAGCAAAACACCAGGAAATTCTGAAGTCCATGTCCCAGCTAACTTGTGTATGCTGTGGGCCTTGGACATTTCATGTTGTAACGTTTTATGACATGAACAATAACAGATTAACATCCCTGTTGCTGCAAAGCTTGAAATAGAAAAATCTGAAGTGCGTGGAGGTTGGTTGGGTGGAAAGCCAAATCCCGTAAACGTGGCTTGGCAAGGCCAGCGTTTCATTGACCTTGGCAGGGCTGGGATTGCTCCATTCACAGGAGGCATCTGTGAGTGCAGAGATGGGGCACGAGCCTGTGCAGGACTGACATCACAGTGCTGCTGTTGGAGGCTTTTGCCACTACTGAGCTTTTCTTGGATTAATACGCAGTGAAACCTTAGGCTACATCAGCAAAATAGTCTTTCCCTCACCCTCCGTCTGGGATTTAACAAAGAAGGGAGTCATTCTTTAAGCTGAAGGATCATTGTAAAGCCATTTAAAATGAAATCCACTCTTATTTGAGAATCATTTGGCAAAAAAACACATGAAAATCTCCCGTTGTGGACTTGCTGGAAGACAGATGTCGTTTCTGGTTCCTTTGGCTGTTGGGAAAGGACGTAGGACTGAATGCTCCACCTTGAATGATTGGGCAAGGACAACAGATGAGGGAGAGCAGCTTCCTTTCATGCATGAGGCATTTTTGTTGCTTCTGGGGCTTGAGGTGATGGTTGTTTTTAAAATAAATGCTGTTTATTCCCTTGTATAAACTCTGGATAGCCAACTGTATTTGTAGCTGGATATTATCACTGAAAGGTGTAGTGACAAATAAATAATAAATGGATAAGGAACTGATGGAAAAGGAAAAGAGAGGAAGAGTGAAAATGAGACCAAATTCAATGCTCTGATTTTACAACTGGGATTTTGCAGGTTATAAATTGTTGCCAAAGAATGAGATGGAATTACACAAAACCACTATCCTGAAATGCTGAAATTGCCATGCACAGACAGCAGCCCATACCAGTTGGACAGATGTCAGACAGACTATGATACAGCCTCAAATCCCTGGAGGAGTCCTGTCTTCTGTGTCCCACAGTGCTGCTCAGGAGCTAGAAGGTGCAAGCAGTCCTTCCCTTCAGGGACTTGTTGTGTGGAGCTCTGGACCCAGGGTGTGTTTTGCTGCCTACATGGAGGAGTGGATGATCAGACTGAAAAGCAAAAAGGGCCTCAGTTTGTGTATGATATTATATTATGTGCAGTAATTATATCATATAATATAATATATAATAATCATATATTATGTGCAGTAATAGCATTTCAATAACGAGAACAAAAAAGGAAAACTTGCTTTGGTGAACAGGAGTGAAAACCCTTCAGTTTAAGGGACTTAAAGACATTTCTGCATTCAAGTGTATTTGGAGGTGAATGTACTTGGTTTCAGGTGACCTCCCTGCCTGAGTGTTGACAATCAGTTGCCAAAGGAGACATATGTTACTAATTTTTATGAGATTTATAGAAGAGTCTCTCTTTTGGTATATATACATGGACTTCCTTATCTCAGAGAGGTTTGCTGCTTGAGGGAGTGTACTCTGTAGGGAAGGGGTCCTGTGAGAGTGGATTTTAGCAATGATCAAACAGGTTTTATCTCATGAAATCAACATTGTGTGAAATTTTTTTTTGGGTATTGATATTCTCTGCTGCAGGCCAGATGCAGCCCAGGCTGGCACGGTTAATTCCCTTTGGCCACCCTCCAGCAGAGCATCCTGTTTCCACAGGGTGGTTAAGTGTGAGCTTATCTTTAAGCAGGTGGCTAAATCCGGGTGGTTTCACTGCTGCTCTTACCACGGCTTCTGGCCAGGAGACAGCTCAGCTGCAAGGGGAACCTGTAGCCTGTTCATCTTCCAGGATTTCTGCCCTGGGTCAGAACTGGGCACTTCTAGGGAAATGGTGGAGTGATATATGCTAGGCTGACTGTGTTTCACCTGCTGATTCCTGCATCAGCTACTTCAGGGCTTGGCTAAGGGTGATGCCACCCAGCTCCTTGGACAGGGGAAGAGGAGATGTCACCCCCTGTGCTGCTGGTGCCCTTCTTGCAAAAGGAAGGGGCGCTTAATTAGCTGATCTTAGGCAGGACAGTGGTGACAAAGGTGCACAGGTGTGTTGGTGACATCTTGGAGCTGAGCACTGTGCAGGATGCTCCATGGGTGCTCCTGGGCCCACTGAGGCACTGCAGCTAGAGGCTGGGGCCTCTGCAGTCTGAGTGCTTCAGAGACAATTAGGAGAGAATTAAAACATGCTTTGGAAAACAGATTGCATTTTCTGTTGGGAGTTTCCAAAAAAGCAAAGCAACCTCCCCTTCCCCCCACTTAAAGTCCCACCTGTCTTGGTTTTTTCCTAGAAAAATGTGAAATTCATTAACATGTGGTGAAAGCAATGTAACGACGTCATCTTGATTTAAAATCTGTTTTAAATCTTAAAATAATGGAGCCAGAATTTTAGCTGCAAATAGCCTTGCTTTATGGGCACAAGGCAGACTGTCAGCATGATTGGAACATCTCTGGGTCTGGTAGTTTAGCATCCAATTTTCTGGATTTGAAAAGAAAGCAAGAAAAGACATAGCAAGGAGAAAAAGAAATTAATATGATTTCTTTCAAAAGTCAAGTCCTGTGTGCTTCACTCAGCTGTAGCTGTGGTGCCTGGGTAGTGCAGGGCAAGCAAAGCCCTCTCTGTGCTGGCCAGAGCTCTGTCAGCATCCTGATGTGGCACCCTGCCATGCCCTCTGGCTAGGGGCTGCTCCTCCTCTCACATCCCCAGCACTGGGTCACAACTCCTGGCCATGCTGTTTTCTGAGTGGGAAATATTGTGACCCCTGTCTGTCACCTCTGACATCACTGTGAATGTCCCAGCATTGCCCTGAGCCTCCCTTGCCCAGCCTCTCCCTGTGCCTTCAGCTCCTTATGGGCTTCTGACAGCCAAATCAGAGATAAATCACTTTCTCCTCAAAATGTCAACTACCAAAATCCCAGATTTTAGTAACAGCACTGAAGGCAATCCCACAGCATCGCTGGGAACCTCATTGCTGCTGCTGCTGTGCTTAGCTTGGGCTTTGCCTCAGGGTGCTTTCTGAAAGTCTGGTGCTCAGCAGCATGGCCTGCCTGAGTGAGGTTTTCTTCTTGCTGCAGGCCTGGGTGTCCCCAGGATAACTGGAAATGCTGCAAAGTTTTATTGAGGTTTTGACTTTCAGGCTTCAGTGTATTTGCTGGTACAAGATGATGTGCAGGAGGCTGAAGTGGGGCCCTTTGGTGTGTTGTGGCCACTTTCTTTGTGTTTTAGTCTGGAGTGGATCTGAACAAGGATTTATTGACCTTTTCCATTTTCATTGACAGTTCCCTCCCCACACTGATACATCCGAACACTTTTGCTTGCAGGCCATGGTTCATGTAATTTATTGTCCTGTAAAGGGTGTCTGCCACCAAAACGTTGCCCATCTGTGAGTTTGGAGTGGACAATGTGGATGTTGTGGTGCAAATGCTCCACAGATCATAGATGGACAGATCATGGAGCAGTTTTTGGGCTTTCCTATTTTTGGGGTGTGAGAGCTTTTTGGGTGCATGCTGCCCAGTCTCCCCTTTGGGAAGGCATCTCGAGAACATTGGTGTTGTTGGATCCTCTGACCTTGGGCAAGTCAGGATGACTCTTTGGAAAGAAAAGTGGGACTCCTGTTTTGATATTTCTTGGGAATACTTAAAATAGGAAATTAAATGAAAAGTTTATGGTAATATTTTAAGCTGTAGTGAACTAAGGTTCATTTACTCCCTTGGCCAGAAAAAAACAGATGCAGTGGCTGAGGCTGTCAGACCCCTGCTGATCACAGCCACTGGTGATGGTGATCATCAGAGAGCTGGTTTGACTCTCACCACTCCTTGTGATCTCTCCCCAAGAGAGATCTCTCATGGCCCTTTTGAGGTGGACAGAAACACATCCATGCCTGGTGACCATGAGGTGGCTTCACTGCAGAGCAGAGCAGGCCAAACAGTTGAGCTGAAGAGTGTAAAAGTGTCACTTCTATTGTAATGGATTTTATGCCAGTGTGAAGTTCAAGTCCAGTCTTCTAAGGGCAACACGAAGAGTTTTTTCCCTAGACTTTTTCCTGCAGTTAACACAGAGAATCAGTGCAGCTGCTGAAGTTGATCTACCAAACCTGAGAAGGGGTTGGCTGTCCCCACTCTCCCATTTGTGCCCATGTAACCTGGTAGAGGCTGTGCATATGCAGTGGGGAGCCTAATTTATGGTCAGTGTGGCTGACTAGGATTTAATCAAAGCAGGGACAAGCAGAAGTTTTTATTCAAAAACCCCCAGTTTGATTGTAATGCCCCAGGTTTGGTTTCCTGTGGAGAGCCAGCTCTGGGTGGAATTACACACGAGTGCCTGACACCCCTGCCAAGTGAAAGGCAGCCAAATATGAGTCCCCCAGTGCCAGTGCCCTTGGCAGGCTAGTGTGCAGTCCCTCTGCCCCAGAGCCTTGTTGTGTTCACAGTCTGTTCTGCTCTCTCTCCCCACTCCCCACCCATTTCAGATGTTTGCTGCTGAGGAGAATGTGGATTTTCGGATACACGTGGAGAATCAGACGCGAGCAAGGGACGATGTGAGCCGGAAGCAGCTTCGGCTCTATCAGCTCTACAGCAGGACAAGTGGGAAGCACATCCAAGTGCTCGGCAGGAGGATCAGTGCCAAAGGAGAAGATGGAGATAAATATGGTAAGAATATTTACTGGGATCCCCCAGACTTCAGGTCAAAGGCTTTAATCCAGGGTGTTGTGCTAAGAACCTCTTGGGAGAAAAGTAATAAGAGCAATAAAAACCAAAATAAAAGGAAAAATAACATTGCAAGGTTAAGGATATGAGATTTGTTTTGCTGGTGCTGCCTCCCAGCTGCAGGCAGTTCCCACAGTACTGCTGTGCCCCAATTTATTAGTATATGGTTGAAGAGAAGAAGGTCTTTCAACCCAAGTCATGAGCTCACAATGTGTTTACTGCAATTCATAAATGATACCTAAATTGGTGGTTGGGGAAGTCCTTTCCCCATGAACTCTTGGGCTCGTGCTTGGGTGAATCCAGTGTTTCAGTGAAGCACTCTCCTCTTTTCAGGTGGCGGGATATTTGGTTTGAACTGAAAGTAGACTTTGAGAGCTTTGAGAGTACCCCAGAGCTCAAGCTAAATCTCTGAGCATGTGGATCTTGCAGGAAAAACCATACTTACCCTGTGCTAGCAGTGAATTCAACTATTCTCGTTGTGATTTGCACAAAAGCAACATGCCGCTAGAGGCTGAGTTATGAAAAATGTTGTAATTCTGGTTCATTTTGAGATGGTTTCTGATGAGATGTTTTTACTCTAGTTGGCTGTTGGGAGGATTTTAGGGCTGTTGAGAACACTGGTCCTGTTTGTGTTTGGGATGTGCAGTCCTGTGTGTTCCTGTGCTGCTGCAGAGGTGCATGTGAGAGTTTGCTGGCTCAACCATTCGTGTGGGATTGTCTGGTGCAGCACTGGTGAGGTGGAGCTGAGCTACAGGAGGGCAGGTCAAATCTGGGAGCGGTTGTTCCCTCAGGAAGCTTCAGGATGGATAAGGCACATGCTGAGCACTAAGGGCAGCTGCTGCCACTGCCGGCACAGGTACAGGAGCAGCGTGAGCTGTGCCAGGGGGAGCAACAGCCAGAGAGCACCTGGCAGGTAGGAAGTGACCCCCAAGGCACTTGTGTGGGGTCACCCACTGTCTCAGAGAAAGCCCTGCCCTCAGGTCTCATCAACCTTGTCCTTTGTCATTCCCAAATTTCCAGATATTACAGGAGTGAAAAGTGCCCCTTGGCTGCTAATTCTTGTGTCATTTTATGGCATTCATCCTCCTGAGCTCTGATGTGTAAAGGAGGCGCTGGGCCCCGCCGCCCGGGTGCGGCTCCTGCCCGCGGTGGCTGTCAGGTGCCGTGATGGAGTTTTCCTCTCGGTGAAAGAAGGCGGCATTTACAGTGGGTGCAGCAGGGAAGTGTTCCCGGGAGCAGCTGACAAGTGCTAATTTATGTCTCAAAGCCCATCTTGTCCCTTTCATACATATGCAATCGTGTCTGAACAACAAACCCGCGCGTGCGGGAGCGTGCTCGTGGCCGAGGGCGGTGCTGCCATGACAGAGCCCGAGATTCCCAGCCGGGAGCTCCTGCATCCCTCCGTGCCTCCAAATCCCCACTCCTGCATCCCTGTCTGTCTCCAAACTCTGCTCCCGGCTGCCGGTGTGCTCCGTGGGTTGTTTGCCTGCACCCCCGACCTTGCCCGGGTCTATCCCCAGAGCCTCCTCAGCAAACGCGTCGAGGCTGCGGGCCCCCAGCCTGTGAAAGGTTATGGAAATCTGCTCTTGGTCCTGCTTGGCACGGAACACTCGGAGCATGATAATCGGGGAGACAGTGAGGTGGGACACGGCGGGCCGGGATGGATCCACGCAAAACTCCAGTCTGGGATAATGGAGGGGGGAAGAGATGTCGGAGTTACTGGAGTGAGAACCATCTGTGTTACAGCCCAACCAGGACACAAAGGCAATGACACAGGGTTCATTATGTGCCAGGAACCCCTCCCCCTGAGGCATTATTATGGAGTAACCTTTGATCAAGACCAGAGAGAGGCTTAAACCGGGTCTGGGGATCTCAACAGTTGCAAACTTTTGATCCTCATCTCTGTCTTGCCGGTCAGGTCTGCATCTAGAGGAGGACACCTCTCCTCCCACGCAGCAGATGGCTGAGTGTCCCCCTGCCCTTTCCTCTCCTTCCCTCTCCGGCTGCCTCCGTGCTGGCACGGCGTGACAGAGCCGGGCCTCGCCGGCTTCAGGGCTGTGTCACGCTCGCAGATGGCACCGGCGCTCACAGCTCCTGCCCCGGCCCTGCCGAGGGAGCGCACGGCGGGGGCCATGTGGCTTGGTGGCTTGAGGACTGCAGCTTGGGGAGGGCTTTAAGAGGAGAAGCACGTCTGAGAAATGTCTGAGAAAAGGCTAGAGACGTGGGAAAAGGTGCATGTGAGCTGGCTCCAGCCGTGAATTCTCTGAACAGCCCGGTCCAGTTAGGAGAAGGTGACATCTGGCAAGGGCCACGCCGGCTCAGGGTTCACGTGGGAAGCTCTGTCAGGGCGAAGGTCCCCGGTACTCATCACCAGCTCGTTTTAAGGATAGCAGAATAAATAATGTTTTAGCACCTCCTTCCTGTCTTCCCTTACATTCACAACAGTGTCCAAATGTTTCTTTTTTTTTTTTTTTTTNCAGCTTCCAAATGGGAGGGTTGTCCTGCCTTTGAAGGTTTGAAGGGAGGTTACTTTTATGTTACGTTTATTGCAAGGTTTATTGACTTCTGTGAAACTTCTCACCTCTTGGTTGCAGAGAATGCCCAGAACAGAGGGGCGGTGGCAGATCTCAGGCAGGGAACTTCTGCTTTCCAAGCAGCCACCCCAAGTACAGCAAAATGAGCAGCCAGCCCTGGCTCAGGGAGGAATGATGCTGCAGGGCTGGGGGATCCAGCCAGAGGAATCCCCGTTGACTGCTTTATCCAGGTGTGCAAATGCCATGTGCAAGACAAAATGCATGCTCTGCAATGCATAATTCTGCTGTCATAATAGTTCCTGTGTGTAATTTTTGGTTTATGCATTCTTTGGGGCCAAGATCTGGCCCCGTGTGTCAGATTATTAAATGGCAACGTAAGTCAGTTAATACAATTAATTGAGTCGATGTAATCCTTTTAATCAGATGGATTTGATCCCTTTCGCAGATGAATTAGAATCCATTAACAGATAAGTCAATTATTGGACTAAATGAAATCTAATAATAATGCCTGCTGCTCACAGCAACACTAATTAATCTAAATACACTTACCTATCTCCCAAGGTTGTTTTTTTTAAAGACTTAATTGATGTTCCTAAAGTGCCCTGAGATCTTTAGATAATAGATTATCTGTGTGAGCAAAATATTATCTCTTAACAGACTATAAACTAATTAAAGGACGGATCTATTTACAAATTGCATTTTTACTTTAATCCCTTCAACCTATTCAGAAAGAATTTGCACTGGCCCAGAAAAACAATATTTCTATTATAAGCTTATTATTACTTTACAGTAATAAGTTCCTAAGTGGTCCTTTCATTCAGAAAATGAAAGGGTGAAGGAGAAAAAAACAACCATTAAAGTGCTGACAAAAAAAAAAAAAAAAAAAAAAAAAAAAAAAAAAAAAAAAAAAAAACTGGAACCTTTTTATTCTACCTCCGATAAATGGTACAGATAGGGAAGAGAGGGATCAGTGACCTGAAACCTTAGATCCTTTCATTTATTTTCATTTCACAAAAGGCAGAAGACATTCTATCCTGTTTGTTCACGATCTGTGTATCCGGCACAATTGGACAAACAGAGCTCTCTTGGTTGGCTGAAGGCATTTTTTGCCTCATTTGTATTTCACAGCCATGGGGTTTTTGGTTTAATTTGTCCCCAGCTACTGCTGTCCTGCGGGGCACTGAGCAGTGATAGCCATCAGTGCAGAGGTGTGAGAGCCCTCTGCTCCTCTCGGTGGAGGGAACTTTAATTTGCGCAGTGTTTGGGTGTCCCGGAGGCTGGGCTGTGGTGTGGAGGTACATCGCTAATCGGCACGTTCCAGGTGGTGTTTGGTCCGTGGATCCATTCCATCACAGTTTCAAAAACACTCTCAGGTCCCTCAGGAGGTTATAAACCCTGTGTTTTATAAACTTTCCTACTAATAAGCTCTCTAGTCTACAGCGTGGAAGCTTTATTTGGGGACACCGTGTGCAAGGGGCAGAGCACAGCTGGGACATCAACATCCCAGCACTGGGCACTGAGGCAGTGCCAGCCCCTTGAGGCTCCCCCGCGTTCAGTGGGTTTAGCTCAGAACTCCCGTGGGATGGGTTTTGAGTCTTAGCAAAGCTTGGGTTTGTCGGTGGGGTCAGGAGGGAAGGGAAGGGAAGGGAAGGGAAGGGGGTGTGCACACGATGCCGGGTGTAACCTCCACATACCACGGTCGTTCTGGGCACAGACATCACGCCTCACACAGATGTGCTTCTTTGGGTGGTACACAGACAGCAAGGCGCTGAGGCAAACGAGTGTCACTTCCTGGGGCCGCTCCAACTGGGGTGGTGAGCCCTGCAGCCCCAACCTCCTGCTCGAGCTGGAGCTGTCCTGAGATGCCAGCGGACCTGCCCACGGAGAGCACATTACAGCTGTCTAGACATCAGCCACACTCCATCCTGCCAGAGATTTCATTTGTGGTAGAAGTGGGCTCCGTTCCATGAGGAGGTGTAATATGTGTGGAAAATATTATAGCAAAATAGCCTCCTTTAATTGACTCTAAATTTTGCAGGATTCCTTCCTAGGTTTGGGTAATCCGGTGCTCTCCAGAATTAATGGCTGACATAGCACTTCTTCGGGCTTGGCAGCCTGACAGCTAATTTAGAACTCCCTAAACTCATTTCACTAATGACTCCCATTTGTTCTATCTGAAAGCCTGGAAACAAATGCAAAATACCAGTGCCATTGTCCCATCTTTAGCAAGTCATTCTTTCCCCTCAGTATTTCTGGCACCTTAACAGCAAGCTGCCTTGGGAAATCTGATTAACCCTTTCCCTTCCTGGAATAGTTTAAATCAATTTTGGTCCCTCTCCTGGAAACAGCAAGAGTAAAAAACTAAATTCATTGTGGCTGGAAGGCTCAGAATTTCTGTGCAAGAAGGATAAGAGATATAGTCCAAACATCAATTTGGATTTGTGAAATATTGCTGTATTTCCACAAATTTTCCACGTGTATTTCCAAGCTGCTTTTCTTGCCAGGAACAGGTGTGTGCAAGGGTTTGTCTGTCAGTGCAGCTCAGCCCCAAATCCCGCATGAGCTGGGATCTGCTTTGTAATTTATTGTGCCATCAGGATGGCTGTTTCCCATTTAACCAATGTATTGCTGCCTCCAGTCTCTTCCCATTACAGTTTTGACATCACAACAAGACAAATAAATTTTTTAAAAGACCTTTTATCTTCTAAACCATTTATTTTCACTTACTTAGCCCGGGGGCAGAGCTGACCTCAGCGTAGGGGATGATCATTCACCATGGCAGCTGTACAGTCATATGGGTCCTGGGGACAGGCCTTAGCCGAGCAGCCTTCGCCCTCCAGCTGCTGTGCTGTGGCTCTGGGCTTTTCCCTGCTTGCCCAGCAATCCCTGAGAGCAGTATTAATTTTTGTTCCTTAAAACGTCACCCCTTTTCATCTGCAGTGGGGCAGTGGTGAAACTGTTCCTTGAAAACAGATGAGGGTATGAGCTGAAGCTTCAGGCAGCTCAGGGTTTTGCTGAGCCAGGAGGAGCTTCTGCATGAGGCAGAAACCTGAGCTGGGGCTGGGGCTGGGGCTNGGGCTCCCAACTTGCTCTGGGCAGCAAGGGCTCTTGGTTGCCCTCACCTTCCTGGTGGCTCTGAAAGGTTCCATTTGAAATACACTGTTAGCATCTTATACAAACCATCTGTATATTGAAGACATTTTCAGTTTTTATTCTGCCATATTTGATGCCTGTGCCAGAGTGGGGAAAAACCTTGCTTAGGCAGGATGAGAAGTTTGAGAAAAATCCTAGCCTTTTTCATTCATGACAAACCTATTTTGAACCTAATTTGTTGCCAATTTTCTTTACTTTTGATTTTGATAGCTGCTCTCCTGAGCTCCTGCTGCAACCAGCAACACACCTGAAGTCCAGTCTCTCTGCAACAGTCCTTGTTTTGTACCTGCACTAACAGCAAAACCTTATGTTTATTTTCCCTCTGACACCACACTGATTTTGGATTTCCCTACTCCTGAGTCTTGGGATAGCTTAAAGAACCTTGACTTTCATGGGGAAAAAAAGAATCTCCTTTCAACTCTGTGTCCAAACTTCAAGTCTCCACAAGCACTGGTCAGGGTTTGGAAAGCATAGGCCTGTCTATCAGCAAATGTTAGGGACTCAGAAATAATGAGGAGCAGTAATTTAGAGATCTGCTGATAATCTGTCATTTTTAATTCCTGTGTGGAGTGGAAAGTGAGCTACAAAGTGAAAAATCTTTATTTTCATGTGAGTCATTAAAGGGTTTTTGTTAACAGTTTGTGTGTGTGTATATAATTCTGCACTGTGATTTAAGTGCTCCCATTAGAAATGCAGAATAGGAAATAGGATCCCATCTGTGAGCAATTTAAGAGGAAGTGAGACAATGGAGTCGATTGCTGCTTCAGTTTAGATAATCAATACAAATATTATTAGTATAGTGATTTATCTTCTTAGACACTTTATGAAAATGTGAATGCCAGCCCCTGAAGACAGGTCAATATGATGTTATCTGTTCTGCCTTGCTGTGTTTATGGTGCTTTCCCATGAAGGTCAAGCATCTGCTTTGTTAAATGTTCTTCCTTGGCTCTGATGAAATAACACAGAAACAAACTTAGGGCTTTCCTTTCTCCCCCATGGCTCTGGAAATGCGCTGTGCTTGTCAGTATAGTGATTACTTGTGTCTGAAATCTGTACTGGGGACTGCTGGGGGGACACTGAGAGGTGATCTTTAGGGTCCCTTCCAACCCAAAGCATTCTGTGATGAAGTTCTGGAAGAAGTTTGCATAATTTTAAATATACATCTAGGCCAGAAGTGATTCTGTGCACAAATGCTGAGAGCTCCTTTGGGTTTATTGCTGTTGTTCTGTGTTGGTGTCTGTTACCAAACCTTGTTTTGTGCTCTCTGAGGTTTTCCCATGTCTAAGCATTTGGCTGGTCATTGATTAATTCAAGTTGGTTCTTGGGGTGCAATTGAAAATACCCTACAAATAGGCTGATCTGCATTTCCAAAAGGGTTTCTAATTGCTTTTACTTTGGAGAGGAAGGAAGGAAGACATGGTCAGCAAGTGCTCTTGTACATTTTCCTTTGGGTGAATATTCCTGTACATGATGTCAAGTGGCCAAAGAAATTTTTTCCTTCACAAGAAACATTTGGAAGAAATTAAAAATGTCAATAACCCTATTAAGAACTGCCTAACTAAAGACAGGATGGGAAATACAAAAGTTGATGTGAAGATTACACTTATCCTTGAAGGTACCATGGAACCTCACTCGGCTGTTGTTTGAGATTCCTAAAGTCAGATTCCTGGAGACTCACGGTGGTGTTGGCATTGGCCACACCACTCACCTGGAGCATCTCCTACTCCACTTGGCTGATGGACACTGGTGGTGGGACACTGGGGCTGGACCCTCCAGACACCAGAGACAGAAGGAACTTTGTTCCTCACGTATAATGAAGTGCCATGAATTTCATCATCTCAGTGTCCTCATATGTCCCTCCTCAGCCCAGAACCCCCTCGCCCCATGGTGTGCCAGCAGGATGAAAGCTTTGCAGATGGAGAGATGCTAAGGAGACAGTGCTAATGGAGATCACACTGGTAGCCTGGTTAAAAGTAATTATTTGATGTTTTGAGATGCTGTGAGACTGTTCCTGTTTTCAGGTTGGGGTTTCCTCAGAAAAGGTGTTAAATTTATAAAAAATAAGGCACTTCAGTCACTCGGATTTCACCTCAGCTCTTTGAAAAAACAGATAGTCAGGAATTTCCGCAGCTGCAAGGTGGAGCACAGCAAACATTAACAAGGCCAGTAGCGCTGCGTGGCCGTCTGCAAGAACAGGGAAGCGCCCAGGTCCTGCAGAACTGCACTGGGGCTCGGCAGAAAGGTGAAAAATAACGAAGCTGTGAAGAGGAGAAACTGCTGATGCATGACACTTGGAAAGCTGGAAGAGTCCAAAAAGGGAGCTGAAAATACCCCCTAAAAATGACTATCTGTGGCTTGAATGAAATAGTGTCTGATCAGCATTCAGAAACCGCTGAATCCAGGCCGTTCCAATACTGGCATTTTCCAGTCTGCTTGCCAGTCGGATGCAGAGGAGAACACGTGTGGAGTGTCTGCGGTTGCAGTGCTCACAAGAAGTGGAAGGTGAGCTGGATGTAAAGGCAGTGAGAAGTCTCAGGAAAAAAGAAAAAACACCTACGTTTTTTCCAGTGACGAAGAGTGGGAGTATTGGGGTTCAAGGGAGAAGGGAACGTAGGTGCACTCTGCGAGCATCCCTCTTAATGAGCTGTGCCAGCATTAAATAGTGCCCACTTTGGTCCCTGAAGAGCTTTCAGTATTTTCTGAATGCCCATAATAGACAGTTCATGCTTTTATGGTGGATATAGGAGCTGAGACCTTCTTAATATATCCTGAGCTTTGTGTCCCTGAGTTGTGCTGTAGCTGCCTTGGGGATGTGTCTGTCCTTTGCTGATGCTGCCTGGAGTGGTGGAGCTTAGAGCATGACTGGGTAGTGCTCAGATATTTTTGCCCTTGTCTCTGTGAGCTGAAACGTGTGCCCAGAGGCCTTCTCCTCATCTGCATTTGCAACTGCCAAAAAAGGTGCCTTTCTTACCAAAGCAATACAAACAAAACCCCACCATCCACTGTGACCCTGCCCCTTTCAACTGTGATGAGTTTTGGGTGTTCTCCAGCAGTAATGGCAGCTGTGCTGGCTGGAAGGGTCTGGCCCCATGTAGCGCTGTGGAGAGGAGTTCTTGTTCTCCTCTGCTGCTCAGCTGCTCTGGCCTCGTCCCAAAGCTGGGCTGGTGGGGCAGAGAAGGAGTGGACATTGCTCCTGAGCAGCTCGATGGTGATGTGAGCCTTTGGTGTTTGACCACATGGTGGGTGACATGCTTGGGATCCTGGCTTTGAGTTGGTGTGCTTTGGTTTATATCTGATGTTCTCAAGTGTTTTTGGAAGGACAAGCAGGAGAGGAAATGGCTGTTGGAATGTGGGAGGGGACCTGTAGTATCAGGGGATGTCGCTCACAGCCACTGGAGGCTGTGAGGACCTTAGAGAAGCAGCAGGGAAGGGCTAAGAATAGGATGGCATGTAAGCTCCAGATAAATCTAAAAAATATTGTCCAGGTGTCCCCAGTGCTTGGCCAGGGACAGCTGCCCCTGGGTCACAATTTGCAGGGGTGGGTGCTGAAGCAGACAGGGGATGCTGTGGGCTCCTGGTTTCAAATCACATACTTGGTTAGTTAGAGGGCGAACACTGCCCAAAACCTGGTCTTGTCCTCTTGGGATCAGTGATGTAGGCCCAGGTTCCAGTGCCGAAGGAACTTGCCTAAAGGTAACTTCAGCATAAATCTGCAATAAGGTTTCTGCTGGTTGCATGGAGGGATCACGGGGCTGGGTCTCTGTTACAGCCAAGGCTTGATTATCCTTTTTCCTACACTCCTGAAACTCCACCGACTTCAACAGAGCTATTCCTGGAGCTCCTGTGTGAGACTGAAAGGAGATTAAGTGCCCAGCAGTGCCTCCCATTCCTCCTGTGTCTTGCATCTTTGTTCAGACCTTGCATTTCAAACCATTTTAGCCGGTGGGAGGCAAATCAAAGCTGTTAGGTTTGAGCCCCTGACAATGGCCTGGTGCTGTGTGGTGTGCCCAGCCCCTTGCCTTTGAGCAACGCTTGTGATTCTTGCCTTTATTTCATTTGCTTCGGCATCTGCATTTGTAACCGTGTTTTTCAAGTGAAGTTTCTGACTGGTGACTCATTAGGAGTAAATAGGCAAAAGGATATTGACTTTACACCTACTAATTTGGGGGTGCTAACAAGCACATGTAAGAGCTTTATAGTCACCGGGTAAATTGTCCCACCTGGGGGGGCTGGAGGAGGGGAGATAAAAAGCATTACAAAGAAGCAGTACTTTTGTTTCTAGCTCCTAGCCTTGGCTTTTCCTGCTGCTACTGGAGCTGGGGTGGACGTTTGATGGTCACCATTGCTGGAGCCTGTTCTGAGCTTCCCCAGGATTTTCCAGCACCGTTAGACCCGTGTGAGCACAGGACTAAGATCCTAATGAGAGGATGCTAAATGTGTTCGCTCAGTAATTAGGTGCCCCTTGCGCTGGCTGTGGGAACAAACCCTCCTTCCTGTGGTGTGAGTGCGGGCTGACTGTGAGTCAGGGTGTGCTGTGCTTGGAAGGGCAGTTGGAGACACAGCATGGCTTGAGCACAGCCCGTGGAGGTTCTGCCAGAAGCAGTCCAGCAGTGTGGGATGGGTGCCTGCTGGCAAACGTGACTCCCTCTGCCTTCGAGGACACCAGAGTCTCACGGTCATGGCTGGGGGCGGCTCACTCTGCTGTGGTTAGTGCTCAGTCCTGGTGCTGGGGCCCTAGTCAGCTGCAGATGCGTCTGTCCCTCTCCAGCCATGCCTGTGACACAGTAATGCCACCCTTAGGTGTGCTTAGATCAGGATGTCACTGGCTCAGAGTGCGACCTGTTGCAGGGCAGCTGGAGTACGACCACCAGCTCTGGTGGTCCTGCTCAAAGCAGAGGGTTGAGCTGGGTCGCCTCTCGAGAGCTTTCTCAGCCTGAATTATCGCTTTGATGAGTGTCTTTCAACACTGATTGTCACAACAGGACTGCCAGGCAAAGCCAGATCCCTTGCCAGAGCAAGGCATTGATTTTCCTTTGGATGCATTCAGTGGGACCCTTGGGAAGTGACTTTTGTGGTTTGTCCCCATTTGTAATTTTTGTATTGAGATTTTTAAGAATTTGTATTACTTAAAAAAATGGAGGTAGGCAAAAGTTTTTCATTCTCCCCCTTTGGTCCTTCTGCCCTTTTGCTCAGCATGGGGTGAGCCACGAGTGTGGAACAGATGATACCATCGGCACAAGGGTGTGTAAGCTGTAGTTCAATTCAGAAGATGTGTTCTGGGGAGGAGAGAGGCATGCTGTGTACCAGGGTGAGAACCAGCTCTCATCTCTGCTCCTCTCTGGACATGAGTCTGGTGTGCTGTGTGCTTGGAACAGAAGGAAGCCGTCACCATTGGCCGTATCTGATGTCAGGCTCTCACTCTGGCAGTGACTTCAGCCTCACCCCTTCTCTTCCATGCCTGACCTGGCTGCAGCCAATATCTGTCTCTCAGCAGGAGGAATCTGAAGAAATGCAGCAAACTTCAGCTCCTGGGGCTAAATTGTTGCGCTCTCTAACAGCAAACTGTGTTGAACTAATTGACAACCAGCTTTAAATGTACCCCAATCAAACAAACACATTGATTTATTTTTTCCTCTTGCCTAGCACTAAGCAGCTTCCAGCTTGGTTTCCTCCCCAAGAAGTGGACAACTCATCTATTGTGTAGTAAAACTGATGGGCAGTGTTGACTTCTATACAATCCTTTCAGTATGCTTAGGGAGAAAGGAGTTCTTACGCTTCTATGAATGTTTGACCACTTTAAAAAAAACCAAAAAAAACCACAAAACAAAAAAAAGCCCAACCCAAAACCACACACAACAACAAAAGATGATCCATTTTCTCTGGATGTCTTTGAAAGAAGCTTAGTTTAGAGACAGACTGGAGAGAAAGGCTATTGATTTTGTTTGACCTCCAAAGAGACTGTGGTCAGTATATTTTCCCTGTTGGAAGTGGTTCAGGGCTCTGAATTTCCGTGTCAGCGTTTGTATCCTGAAGCTCACTGAAGCTTTTGCTGCTTCTTCAATAAATAGCAAGCTGTAGGAAAAGGTAATGCTGGAGTAAATTTACTTCCCTCTGGATCTGCCCTTCCTTTCTTTTTCTTTCCTATGTAGCTTGGTCGTGTTGCTGATGAAGCATTTACAACCTTTTTCATTGAATGCTGTGCAGGTTTGTGGGTTTAGCTGAGACTACAAGCATAGTTTTATAATCACTATCTTGCTTTTTTCAGGGCTCAGCCAGGTCCTTTCCCAACCTCTTGCCTGCACCAACGAGGAGCAAGATACCTTCCTGTGTAGAGTAATAAATGCTCTAAAAACTGCCATCCTCTCTTCTACCCTAATTATTCTCAACCTTTGCAGAGGAAAGCCTTCCTGATTTTTGCTTTGTCTCCTGAAGAGAAACAGATTATTCTGTCTGGGGAGTTGATTGCACTGGAAATGCTTTGCTTGGTACAAGTCTGTGTGGTTTTGTAGATGTTCTTGTAAAATGGCTCATGACAACTGATGTGCCCTTTCTCTGGCAGCCACCTACCAAACGATGGCTTCCAGGGATGGCAATACCTGTGGGATAAGTCAGTTGTCAGGTCTAAAGGAGCTTCCTGGAGCTCCCTGTGAGATGAGCAGTACCAGTAGGCATCTGTCCATGTGCAGATGTCAGTTGTGTTATCTCCTCCTCATTTAACAAAATGCCTCACGTGATGTGGTTTTGGGGTGTGTGCTTCCACTTGCGTGGCCACAAGTTCAACACAGCCAGTTTGCTGCTGTCAGCACATCAAAGGGCAGCCTGATAAAGCTGCCACAGCGTAATCAAATCATGGTAGAGAGTTGCTGATGTCAGGTACCAGCTGCTGAGCTCCCCTGTCGGCTTTGCCACCATGAGCTTCATTTCTAACCCACACAGAGAGAGCTTCTTCTTGGAATCCCCTCTTTAGAGGAAGGGTTGGTCTTCCTGCCACTGCCAGCCTTACCTCTGCTTCTGGCTGTGCTCTGGGTCAGGGTGGAGACTGCTGCTGCGGGTGTGTGAGCTCTGCAGCGTGTGTGGGCTGCTGACAACTGCATGGCACCAGTTTCTAACTTAAGCACTCCATTTCACTGAGAGCAATGGCCCAGTGCATCCCTAAAAAAAATGAATAGCTGAGGATTTATTTGTGCGCTCTGGGCCAGGCCAGGCTGAGACTGCAGCCTGTGTTGCATGTGTAACTCTGCTGAGACCCCAGAGCAAGAATTTGAGGGTTCCCCAGAACCTTTCACTGCTATCTTCAGCCCAAATGCCCCACTCCTCACATCTGAATATTCAATTACATTAACCCCTTGCAAATGGCTCGGCAGTCACCTCCGGGAGTGGTGAGAAAAGAGAGCTGGAACTGTTAAGCCTCTGCACAAACACGAAGGCAAGGAGCTGATGGGAAGAGCTTGTGGGAGGGGGTGGATTTGCAAATGGTGTCCTCCTGTTTGCACTGGACCACTGGGTAGGACAGGGCAATGCAGAGCAGCTGCAATGGGACAGTTTAGTAGTATTTATTACTAAATAAATACAATACTTACTATAATTATTGTATCAATTTATAATTATTACTTATAATAATATTTACAAATAAATGAAATCATTATTATTAAATTAATACAACATTCATCAATGCACTGCTTGCTTTGAGAGTAAGTAGTCCTGAGCTTATGGTCTGAGCACAGACTGGGCTGTCAGGTATTGCCCACCTCAGGGTTATCATGCAGCTTTGTTAATTAAAAGCAGGAAGTTTTGCTCAGAGCCCTGAGCAGCAGGTGATGGGCCAGCTGAGCATGTTGCTGGAAGGATAGGTAATCACAGGGAAAGCAGCAATGCTCTGTGTTACCCTGTTGCAGTGGCTTCCAGCGGGTGGTCGGCAGGAGATTGTGATGACGGATCAGAAATATAACAATATCCTGTTAATGATCAACATCAAAAACTAAGAACACGGAGAAAAGCAAAGATGTCCTTGTGTCTTAAGTGCCTGTAATATGCTTCTCAGAGCTGGGTACCAGAATATCCCTTTGATTCTCAAAGGTAATTGCACCTCTTAATTAACTGGAGAAAAAAAATTCCCGCAGCCTGAGATCTTGCTATATAAATTATAATTAACCCCTTGGCACTGGAAGTTGAGATTTCCTGCCCCAGAGCACAAATGCAAAGCGCATTAGCAGCACTTGACATCAGGCCCCAAGCAACCAGGGGTCAGGCTGCTACCCCAAAATCCAGCTGCACTTCCCAGCACAGCGGGGAAATGGCAAGGAAGCCACGGGAACCCAAGGGGAAGCTCTAAATACACCATTTGAGAGGGTTTAACCTGCTTTCTTTTCAGAGCTGCAAATGTCCCAACAGAAAGGACAACACAGGAAAAAACAAACCCAACCCTGGGGAAGAGCTAGGAGAGAGGAGAGGAGTGGATTTGTGAG
Organism: Peucedramus taeniatus; assembly: GCA_013400575.1. Taxonomy (NCBI): domain Eukaryota; kingdom Metazoa; phylum Chordata; class Aves; order Passeriformes; family Fringillidae; genus Peucedramus; species Peucedramus taeniatus. The sequence goes on from WBNO01001065.1 coordinate 93,868, forward strand.
GCGACATGGCCGGGTGCCCCGCCGTGAAAACAGCGCTGGCGCTGCTGCCGCACACACCTCCAGCCCAACCATTGTCTGGTGCTAGACACACTTGGCTGTGCCTGTTGTGTGCAGGGCTGGGCCACCCACTGCTGTCATTCACCAGCATCCTGCTTTTTTGTCTCCTTTTCATCGTGCCTGCTGGGGGATGAGTGTTAACTCCTCACACCGGAGGTGACCTGTGGTGAAGTGCCAGGTTGGGCAGCTGGCGGCAGGGAGGTGACAGCATGGCTGGGGGTTGGGGGCTGCCCTGAGCCTGTCTGCACCTGTGACACTTCCCTGCCCGCTCTCCTCATCCACACTGTGACCTCGGAGGAGGACCAGGCTGCTGAGCACCTGGGAAGCCACTTCACAGTCACAGGACGGTTTGGTTTGGAAGGGATTATAAAGGTCAGGTAGTTCCCCACCGAGAGCTTGCACTGAAGCTCCTTAGTCTGTGTTAGCTGGTTCCTTTGCTCCTTTGGGGTCCTGGATGGAGAAGTGGCTCCCTTCTGGCACATGTCAGGCCGCAGCTTTGTGCTGGGCTATAAAGCCCTTGTAGAAGGTGTTGTTGGCCAGGGGCTGTCTCTTGTTCCACCACTGTCGTGTGTCTTTGGGTTCCTCTGTTCTGGTGGCTCTGGACATGAGTGTCCCAGCAGTGGTTGCTGAGTTCAGGTGGTAGCAGCAAACATGAGGAGACTTTGTTACCTTGGCAGGGTTCAAAGGCAGCTTTGTCCTCCCATGCCAAAGGTGGGGGTAGCCCGGTCCTCGAGCTTGACACACAGATGTGGCCAGCAGGGCTGCCTGCAAATATTCAGGTCTGTGTAGGTGTAGGGGTGGGCAATTCTCTGTGCACTCCAAAGGTTGGAGGGAGATAAAAGGAGTCAGAAGGTGTCCTGGTGGGGAGTAGGGATGTGCTCGCTGGTGTAGGGTAGCAAGTGTTGGAAGAAGGGTTTGGGTTTGTCCTCTGTCTCTATGTCTGCAGGTCCTTGGAGTGAGTTCTGCGCCGACTGCAGAGCTGATCACAGAGCCCTCCAAGCTAAGTGAGCTCTGTCAATCCCAGTTTGGATGGCTGTGGGCTGCGCACCTATAGCAGAGATGTTCCCTGCCAATGTGGCACCAGCCACCTCCAGGGACCTTTTGCCATGCAGGTCCTTGGGGCCAGCCCTTCAGGGTGGGGAGAGGAGGGCAAGATGGTCCACCCCAGCGAGGACAAGAAAGAGTGGAGAGAATTTTGGATGGAAATACGGGGCTGAGTCTGAGCTTTAAGGTAGCCTGGGTCTCTAGATAAACTGAGATAAGTAGCAAATAATATAATATATAATACAGATTTTCTGCTGTCAATGCTGCTTCTCTAAACTCAGAATACCCACCCCCCCAAAGCTATTGGAGATATTACCTCTTTTCTTTGCTGCTCTTTATAATGCCACAGATGAGGACTGGCTTAGTTCTGTACTTGACTTATTTTTTATATTAAGATTTAACACGGGTTCTGCTTTTCTTAATCCAAACACTATGGTTTGAATGCAGAATTATATCTGAGATTTTTAAAGTACCTTTATTAAAATGTAAAACTAATTTTACAGTTCTGACAGGTCTTATTTAAATACCCAGTGCCAGATGCCTTTTGTCCCAAATGACTTCAGGAAAGAAAAAAAAAGACTTTTAAAACTTCTCATGCAATTAAAATGCAGTAACTGGAAGTATATAGTCTTACATATGCTGAGGACTAGGGGTAACAGTTTAAGAGAAGTCCCGTGATAAATGTTCCCAAAAATAAATATGTGAAACCAAAGGTGCTAAAGGGAGAGTTAATGTGATACCTGATTTTTGGTGGTTGTTGTGTTATTTCTGTTGCTCCTGCCCTGAGAACAGTTGTAAAAGTTGTGCTGTGTCTTTAGGGAGAAACATCTCCAAAGGGGCTGGTGCAGAGGACCTTTCTCCATGGTCCTTCCCATGAGGCACTCTTCAGTGTGCATCTGGTTCCAGGTGTCCCCAGGTGCTGTAGAAGATCAGTCCTTGCCCACGTCTTTTAACCCTTACTCCAAAATAGTCACACTCTCTTATATCCTCTCACCCAAGAGTGACAATTTTCTGTACTTCATTTAATAATAAGTTATCTTTTATCTGGCAAAAGGGAGCTTCAGCAGCACAAGCATTAAGAAGTCAGGTATCTTTGAAACTGTGTTTGCGACCACGTCTAAGAGCAAATCCTGCTTAAAATCTTAAAACAGAGAGGAATTTTCCCCATGTGCCAAAACATTTTCTTCTGGTAGGTTGTGTTGCTGCCTTTGCTTCTTTGGGTTTCAGAGCCACAAGAATCCCACTTCAAACACCAGAGCATCCTGCAACTTTATTTTCAGCATATTTTTCACTTGCTGGAAGAAGTGAATGTTACAATGAGTCCCTTTGATAAAATGCATAAACACACTTATACTCTGATCCATACAATTAATGATACTAATTTCAGCTTTTACTGGTGCAGAATAAGAATCCTGCTTGGTAGAACTTAACATATTTGTGTATCAGACATGTCTGATAATCTTAATTCAACCTATAGTGCAGATACTTCACACATTGCTCCCAGTCAGCCCCATTTTGGAGCACTCACAAATGCAACAGTGGAGCCTGGACAGGCTGACTTCTGGAGTGTGTGAAACCATTTCAGTGTTGAGATGTGGGAGAGATTTATGTGTTTGGGACTCCTCGGAAAGAGGAGATGGTGGTGCTGACATCACTGCTTCTTCACCTCTCAGGGATGAGCAGTCCACCAGCAGCTGCCTGAGGGAGATGGGCAGTGCTGCAGGGTCCCTGTGCTCTGTCCTGAGCTCACAACCTACCCACCTCTGCTTTTACTGAATCTTGTCTAGATAAGCTTATTCACCAGCATTGAAGCAACTGCCAAAATATTTTTAGTGTCTCTTATGGTGAATTATGTATAAAACATCTGCAAGAGGTCAAGTCTGATTTCCTACTGTTTAGTCCTATTTTCTTAGATGTGCAAAAGGGTGCAAATGGCTCCATGTTAGAATGACATTATTTTACATTCATTTCTCACATGGCTAAGGGATGACCAGCCTCTGGGTAGTGCCATCCTGGGCCAGTAATATGGTACTTATAGCTCTGATTGGGGGGGGGTGGGGGGTAAGGGGGGGTGTTTCTGTGTGTGTTTATTTATTTGTTTTGTTTTTCATAGAATTACAGATTCAGGGATTTACTAAAGTTTTATTTAAGTTGGACAAAAAATCTCTTAGACCTACCTTGGTGTTTATTCTGGTCTGATTCTGGACTTATTATCTGCTGAACTCGCAAACAGTTTTCATATGTGTAGGCTAATAAAAGACCTCGAATTAGCACATTGTCATTTAAGCTTCTCCCAAAACGTGGTGACTAGAGTGAGTTTGTAGGGACTATGTTTGGAAGCTTTGTCATCCTGTAGGAGCCTGGGCAGTCTGGGAAAGAGGACTTGTAAGTTTTAGAACCTCCTTTTTATCTTGATAGTGCCATTCTGGCATAAACAATACATGTCTACAGGGTGGAGAGGCAGAATCTGCCTGACATGGTCCCTGAGATGTTTGGGGAACACCAGCTCAGCATAGTCCCCTGGGCGTGTTTTGTTAGACACTGCTGAAGTGATAGGGAAATTTTTTGGATGGGCATCCCTACAGGTAAGAGCTCTGTAATGGCCCAGGTTGGACAAGGCTTAGAGCAACCTGGTCTAGTGGAAGGTGCCCCTGCCCAGGGGGTTGGGACTGGCTGAGCTTGAAAATCTCTTCCAACCCAACCATTCTGTGATTTCATGTTTCTAGGAATGGAGTGTCAGGCTTAAATAGAGAGTGATATTAAACAGTGGAGAATGATACTAAACAGCCTGAGAGCGATACTCTCTGTCCTGACCATCCCAGGCTGTGCACCCTGTGGTTTGACTGCAGCACAGCGTGTCCTGCCTGCACAGCTGGCGGGGGCTGGGCACTCGGGCTGGTGTGCTTGGCACCAGCATGGAGATTGCTGCATGTCTTGGCCCTGTGCGCTGCAGACGAGCCCAGGGAGTGCCAAGGGAGAGCTCAGAGTGTTGGATGTGGGGCAGGAGCCACCCTGGTGTGAGGCGGTGCTTTGGGAGTGGGAGCACCCGAAAGCATCGCCCGGAGCCTGAAGCTCCTGTCGGCTTCTGCAGAGGTGAAGGCCCGAGGGCGGCGTGCCAGGAAGGAAAGCAGGGCTCTGTGCCGGGATCCTGCACCTTTCCCCTCCCGCTGTCCCTCGGACGGGCGGGTGGGCAGTGAGCAGCACACAGCCCCCGGAGGAAGCTGTCCCCAAAGCATGTCCCAGGCTGTGCTCCCACCCTGCCGGCGCTGGCACAGGCGGGACCCTGAAGCCGTGTAGGGCTCTTTATCAGCACTCGAGGGACTTCCGATGTGTGTGAAGTCCTTTGTGTGGAAGTACTTACAAGATCAGGTTGCTGTAGTGGAAATGCCTTTGAGGTCTTTGCTGCATTATAGATTTTCTTCAGATGTCTCCCATGCAAATATTTAACCTGTCTGGTTCCTGAGAGCTACTGGGGCTGTTCTGCGGGTGGCAGGTTGTGTCTGCAGCCTGTCCTTTGTTCACACAGAGCCCTCTCTCCTGCTTCTCTTCCCACCCCGTGATGGGGCAGCAAAACGTGCCAGGGACTTGGCACTCGGTCTACGTGTTGATGCCCTGAGGACCTTACCCCCCAAAAAGTCTTTGTCTCCAGGTGCAACAGTTTAGGGTGCTGACTGAGTGAAAGTTACAGCGTTTAAAAGAAATCCTCATTTAGAGGAACAGCATCTTTCAAACCCTGGGTCAGGACTGGGAGCTGCTCCCCGGACAGCCTCTGTGCTGACACTGAGCACTTCCCTGGCTCATGCAACACGGTGGCTTAAAACAGACAATATCTGGAGCCTGGGCCGTGGAGCTGCTCTTAGTCTTCCTCCCCACAAACATACCTTTTAATAATTTGACGTGCATATGCTGTACTCAGGACAGACAGGATGAGCTCAGGGCAGTGGTACATGGGTCAGAGCTCTGTCCTCCTGAGCACCAGCCTCACTGATTGGGGTGCTTACTCCTAATCTGCACCTGAATATTTGAGAAGGGAGTTGGGTTCTATGAATTATAACTATTAAATACCATTCAGTTTGCAGGACTATGCAAGTGTGCAGACAAAACTCAGGAATGCAGCCTTGATTCCCTCACTGGGCCACAGCCTGCAGGCTTCATTAGACCCTCCAGACTTTACCTAATTTTGGTGTTATTCCCTCATCATTACATCATGACTGTGGAGACAGGGTCATTTTCTCCTATGCTGTGGTCGTGGAAGGGATTCACATGGTTTTGGTAGGGGTAGGCAGTGTTTGAACAGATTTCAACTATTTTAAGCACTGTTGCCTGTGCTGGGAGTCTCAGGAAAAGATTCAGTCTCAGCAGAGAGTGGAATTTGCTCTCCCATCAGATGTGATCTATGCACTGTGAACAATGGGAATGTCCTGGTTCACAGCACCAGGGTAACAAGCTCGGAAAGCTGCCCTCCATCCCATGTGCTGTGCTCCCAGCCTCAGTGTGTCAGTGCATCCTCTTCATTCGCTGGAAATGGTTTTGAGTCTGAGAATGGTTTCCCTGACTGTTTCAGAGAAAGAAGTGCAACCAAAGCAACAAAATCTTTGTCCCCTCTGAGATCCTTTTCCCCAGTGTCTGGCCGGCTGCAAGGTGCCTGTGGAGGGCATAAGCAGCTATGTTCCTTCTCCCTGTGGCTCCCTTTGCAGGGGTTTCACGTGCAAAAAAACCACAAACCAGTGGATAAACCTGAAGTATCCAGTCCTTCTGCACCCTTCTTGTGTTTTCCCCTTTATCTCTTTCTTTATCTGGACCTGAGGATTTTGTGGTTGGTACTTGGAAACCTTACTTTCTCAGGTGCCCTCTTTCTCCTCTCTTTCCCTGTGATTTTCTGGCTCCTGTCCTCCCACTCCCAGGAAATATCTGAAAGATAATTTGGCATATTTTCTGCCACCTTCACATATCTCCCTGACTTCATGTTTTCTTAGCTGGTAGATAGCTTTTCAACATATATATATAAATGTAATCCTTTTCACCTAGACTTGTGAGGAATTCCAGTCTCTTCCAGTGGGAGTTTTCAGGAAGGTTTAGGTTAAATGGGCCAATAAGGCAAAACATGTAGCAGGAGATCTCACCCTCTAAAGACATCTTTTCTCTTTTGCTCTTTATTTTATTCCCGTGGAAAATATATCAGAATATCTAGCTGTCAAAGAATTTAAACAATAACACCTGATCTGAAGATTGGAGCACAGGACCTTTGAAAATAAAGATTGTAATCTCTGTGTGGTGTGTTCAGGGACAGATGGGGCTGGAAGTCAGGGGTGCTGAGCAGCAGAGTGCTGTGGGGCTGCTGCTCTGGCATGGTGGCACTCATTTTACCTGAACACTCCTGTACATTCTCTTGGATTTTCCCTGGCACTTTCATTGTGCCATGGCTTATTTATCACAGGACAGGACAGCATTCCAAGTCCAGTTTGAATTAATGTAACATGTGTTGGTGGTGGCTGAGCTTTTCTCCTGCTGTGTGTGAGTGGAAGGGGAGACATGAGCAGCCCCTTGTGCTGGGTCAGCCTCCACCCTCTAGGAACTCTGATTGCATCCTTCAGGGCTGGGATTCATCCCAGAGGATTTCAGATGTGTTGTTTAAGGTGCCTGTCCCTGCTCCTGAGAGAACTTAGGGAGATGCCTGTTGCACAAAGAAGCATCAGCTGTCAGGGGTGCTGCAGACCGGAAGCTAGCTGGGTTTATAACCCACCCTAAAGCTGTTCTGATCTCTCTTGTAGAAAAGGGGGTCAGGGATCCCTAGAAATAAGATGTTACCAACATCTTAAGACTCAGATTTTGCAGAAGTGGGAAACCTCTGTGAGGCCTTGGCCTGTCCTAGGGCAGCTCAGGTCACAGCAGGGATCAGACATCCTCTGCTGAACCTCCTGGCCTCTGTTCCCACTCCTTGGCACGGAGTGCAGGTTAATCCCTGGGGGTTTGGGCTGTCTGTCGGGGCCCTGGGATGGATGCTGTTGCATTTACCAGCACAAATGTCTCACTGGATGCCTGCTTATCCTCTGTTGCTTGGGCTTTGCCGTGACACTTGTCTGGTAGAGATCTCAGCCCTGCCGTAACCTTTGCAGCCCACAGGAAAGGTGACTTCCATCTAGTTCTAAATTATGACATTATTTTATTAGATCTTTAAACTTTAGTTAAATTTTTTATTTAAAAAGGGGGAGGAAGGTATCATGTTTTAATTAGTGGTGGTGCCAAAGGAGTCCTAGATTAATTATTTGAAATCACTCCATCCAGATGGTTTCAATTTTCACAGCAGGGAACCGGCATCTTTTTAAGGTGATATTTTTCAAATTAAAATCAGCTTGGATATTAGTCATACTGGCTGCAGAGCAAGGGGGTGGGGAACATGAGCCAGTGTGCCCCGTGTTTGTCCATCTGAGCACGGGCTGCCACAGGGACCTGCATCAGAGGGGTGGGAGCTGCTGGCTGTCCCGTGGGACCACAGCTCACGGCTCTGCTGGAGGGTTTTGTCAGTGTTAGCTCCTCCTTTGGCTGGCCAGAGCCTATATCTGATGTTCAGAGTCACTCTCAGCAGCTTTTTGCTCTCAGGCTGGAGTGGACAGGGAATGCCTCGCAGCTCAGAGGAAGCTGTCCTGTTCTGGCCTGTGTGGAGCCCTCGCCTGACCCCTGTGCTGGGTGGCCCCACACCAGTGTTTGTGCCTGGGTGGTTTGGCCACTGTGTATCTGTGGGCAGCTCCTTGGTGCTCTGGGTGTTGGCCAGGCTTTGCTGGCTCTACAACCTTCACTCGTGTGCTGGCTGCTGGTTTCCCTCTCTGAGGCTGACCTCCATCCTCTCTGTTCATGTGAGGAGAAGCCCTCTCAGAGTTACCTCTTTAAAGGCAGGCAGTCCCACCTTTGCTGTTCCCTTGTCTGTTAATGCTGCATTGCACCTGAGCAGTCTCCCTAAGCTTCCTGGAGCAGTGGGCACTCACTGGGTTCCAGCCCTGCTGCTCAGGCTGCCCTGGAGGAGCTGTCCTTGGCCCTGTGCTGTCACCCCCCTTCTGGCTGGCTCACCTTGATATCCTCACTTCGAGGGGTTATTTCTGGCTCTGGGCCCTTCCTCACAGAAGTGGTCACAGGTTTGATACTGCCCTGGCAGGTGAGGGGACAAAGTGGGCAGCACCCAGTTGTTGCTTCAGGCTGCTCTCCATCACAGGTACCTGAACCCATGAGGTGTTTCTGCAAAACTTCCATAAATTTCCATATCTGTGCATGATTGCAAGTAATATCCTGCTGTAATACAGACATTATCCCACTTGCTGTCAGAAAGAAGTTATAATTTAAATATCCCCCATGATAACAGGTTTAACAAATATATCTAAATAAATGTAAGCAGCTAGTAACTGGAAACCCCTGAACTTACAAATATGACTGAGCTGTGAGCGGAAAATTGTTCAGGGCCCTTGTGAGTTAAAGGTTTGTGATATTTGCACTGCTGCAGAAGCCAAAAGCTGACTTTACAAGTGGGAAAAATATTAATGTGTTTAAATGAAACAAACTCCTATTTCTATCCCCATGGTAAATCCTTACAATGAACATATTTGCTCTTAGAGGGCTTTAAAGTTTGAAATATGAATGCCAAAAAGAATGTGATTTTTTGCAGCACAGATCAAACATTCTCCAGAGTTTGGCAAAAGCTGTATTTCTACGGTGGAGCTCAGCACTCACAGGTGTGAGTATTTCCAGAGCAGGAGCATGGAGCTGCACTTGCTGACACTCACACATTCTTGCATTGTGTTTCAACCTTGTCTCCTTTCTCCTCCTCCATGTCAGAGATGGATCTGAACCAAAATGTCCAGTCTGCCTGTTCCTGCCTCTCCGGGGAAATTCCTGGAATCTGAATCTTGATCATGACTGAAATTTGTGTTTAGATTAGAGATGGAATAAAAGGCTGGATTTGGATCTGAGTTTTTGAGATGATGATGATGATGGCACGCTGCTTGTCTGGGTGGCAGCCTGTCCCCTTCTGCAGGTACAGCTGTGGCAGAGCAGGGGGTTTATGGAGATGCACAGAAATCTGTCCTCTACCCTGGCTCCTACTGCAAACCAGCTCTGGCATCAATACCCTGCAAGACACTGAGATTGGCCACATTTCTCCCAACTAGAGCCGCAGACCTGGGCCTGGACTGCCAGAAAGAAATTTGTGACCTCCTGGATGCACAACCAGGCGTGGAGGACATGTGCAGGGTGGGTGTACATCAGACAGGACAAGCAGTGCCAAATTTCTCCCTGCTAGCTCTTGTGGTGACCTTTGGGAGGACACTGTGATGTTTTGTACTGGAGTGTGTGGCTGAACCACTTCTGTGCAGTGTTTGAGGGCTGCTGCCTGCACGGAAAGGATTTTCTTTCTTGTCACACTAATCTTTCATCTTCATGAGAATAAAATCCATGTTCTTACCCTTCAAGAACCCTCCTGCAGCATGAAGGAGTGTTGTCATTGGAACAGGCTGCCCTGGGCAGTGGTTGCATCACCATCCACGGAGGTGTTTAAAAGCCAGTAGCTGTGACACCTGGGGACAGAGTGTAGTGGTGGCCACAACAGTGCTGGGGGAACAGTTGGACTTGATGATCTCAGAGTTTTTTTCCAACATAAGCAATTCTCTGGTTCTATTAACACCGAGCTAATGTTGCTGGTGAGGTGGCGGAGTTGGTGTGACAGACAGAGCCCACACGTGTGTTGGTTATTCTGTAGTAAACCAGCTTTAAATCTGGGGTATCTGTGTGGGAGTGAGTGGAGAGGTGTGGGTCCTGCGCCTGCACTGAGCCATGAGCTCAGCCCCTGGGTGGTCCCTGGGGCTGTCCCCTGCAGAGCACCCGGGGTGGGTGTGGTTCAGCCAGGCAGTGGGACAGTGCCCCGGGGAGCTCTGCACCCTGTGCCTTCATGGAACCACAATGGTAAATGCTTTCTTTTCTTCTTCCTTTCCAAGCCCAGCTTCTAGTAGAAACAGACACTTTCGGAAGTCAAGTCCGGATCAAAGGGAAGGAGACAGATTTCTACCTTTGCATGAACAGGAAAGGCAAGCTAGTGGGGAAGGTAAGTGTTTCCTATTAATTCATCTGTAACCTGAGTGTTACCTTGAGCCTCCTCAAGGCTGTAATGATGTGTTTGAGCCTCGTCTGTCAGCCTCAAATGAGAAGCAGGACAGGGGATGTGGGGTTTGCAGGGCAGCTCTTGCTGTCCCAGGGGCTCTCCTGATGCTCTGTTGAGCCCCCCAGGCTGTCAGTCAAGCCCTGCAGCCTCACGGGGCTCTCCAGTGCTGCTGCAGGTGTGCGTGGGGTTGTGCCTCACGTGAGATGTGACCTTAGCATCCCAGTGCCATGGCCACCTCCACAGCACCTTCCTCACCTGATCTTTCTTGGGGGGGGGCATTCAAATATGAATATCCCCCAGAATTCCTTTTGAGGGGAATTCAGAGTAGAAGGGCAAGCAGAGCACTGTGCTGTGGTTCATGCTGGGCAGCAGAAAACTCCTTCCTGCCAGCCAGGAGCCAGGGACTGGTATGGCACAGCCAGGGCTGGAATCTGAACATTGGGGGATGCCCCCCAATGGAAGCATGTAACAAATTACAGCATGTTCACCCCTTCAGCCCAACTTGTGTGCTGAAGTAGTATTTTTTGTGTATTAACTTGTTTTTGTAATTTACACAGGCCTTCTTTATTGTTGGAAAAATTTGAGGCTTGCTAACCAGGCAGAGGCTTGTGCAAAGCTGAAGTGCTACCAAAAAATAAAAGTCAAATAGAATATTTCAGCCTTCAAACCTCTGCTGCCCTCACTTTGCACCATCAGGAGTTCAAATCTAGCATATTTGTGGCCGTGAAAAGGGGAAGCTGAGTTTTGTTTTCAGTCAAGGCAATGAAAGCCATGCTCCCAAAGAGAAACTAGAAACCAAATGGCTCTGATGAAAAATTATTTACTGTTGTGGTCCCACGAGTGACACCTGTAGGACACTACCTTCCCTGGAGGATCCCTGCCTCTTCCACTTGTGTTTCCTTGGGGAGCAGATGCAGCTCCTGTGAAGGCTAAGCCCAGGTTATTTGCTGTCAGCCAGGGCCCTGTGCCTGACCTGCTTTGGAGCTACCTGTCTAGGCAGGAGGCATCCAGGGCACTGCTTAAAATCAGGGAGAAATGGAAATAAGCACTCTGGGAGGGCTGGGGCAAAGCAGCCAATTGTCTCTGCTTCCTGCACTTGTGTTACCATCCTGCATGAGACCCCATTGTTTGGTCTTGGACGGGGAAATTATTTTAACTGGTTTTAAACCATGCTGGATGCTTTTGAAGGTTGCATTGGACACAAGCCTACCTTAGATTTTTCTGTGCCTTAATTTTCCATCCTTTAAATGTGATCATAACATTTTCCCCAGAAGTGTTATAAGGATAATGTTAATGTTTATGAGGTGCTGATACCAGTCGTATAGACCTTAGAAGCACTCAGGTGGGGTAAATTGAGCACAAAATCTTACCTTTTTCTTAAGCAGACCTTGCCCCAGGTGGGTCAGCAATGGCACAAGGCAGCCCATGGCCTTTCCTGTTCTGCATGGAGTGTCCAGGAGCATCCTGGCAAAGTCAGCATCAGTTTTTCCAAACATATAATATTTTTGTATGGAGTGTGTATTTAAGGCTGATCCCTTGACTTGGCCCACTGGGCACTGAGGCAGGACAGTTCTTTAGCTTGTCACCTTTCAGGCAGCGTGAACCTTTTTTTCCCCCTTGACGTGCTTGTCACGGTGTTAAGCTGGCAAATGTTTTGTTACAAAGAATAAATAAGTCTGTTCTAGTAAATACTGCTGCCCTCCTACCCCAGCCTGTGACAAGTTCCCAAAGCAGCGACCTGGGCTGGAGTGAACACTGGGCAGGAAAATGTTCCAGATGTGTTGCCCACATTAACAGCTCCTCATGAGCAACAAAAGAAAACAATAGCATGTCTTCTTGATACCAAAGTGTGTGGTTTTAATTAGTGTCATGGTTTCTCAGCTCTTTTTGTAGCAAGAATTTGAGGGAATGCTTTTTAGCCTGAATGCTCTAAACAGCCAGTAAACCCCAAGGAAAACATGAGATAAAAGTTATGCCGGGGCTTATACAAATATTTAAGTTCAGTCTGGGGGTGGAGGGGAATGAAGCCCATGAAGTGATTGTTCCATGGTTGTCCTGCTATGTTCATTTGGCAGGAGAGGAGCCATGGGACCAACCCGGACCTTTCCTCTGCTCGTTTCTTATTGCCTTGCACTGCAGAATTCCCAGCCAGACCAGCAAATGCCATCTGGCTTTGTTCTCCTCCTCACTCAGCAGTTTTGAATCCTCCCCATTTGAAAACCTGCTTTGAATTGAGCCCCTTTTGTGTCCCATAATCACCTACAAAGAGTGACACGGTCAGGAGCAGGTTGTTGTTCTCAGCTGGAACTGGTGATGAACATAGGAACTCCAGAGGTGGACAGGGCTTTTCCCACCGTGGAGCTGGCTGTGTTGCAGGGAAGCAGATTAACCCCCGGGGGTAAGAAGAGCAGCCTTTGTGTCCTTACTTCTGATGATGGCACCTCCACGAGAGTTTCCCAGCAGAGCCCTCTGATGGAGCCTGCTCAGGAGCCCCAGACTTCAGGGTCTGGGAGAGAGGGTTTTGCCTCTCCCCTGCCATGGTGTGTGTGTGTTCACAGGCAGCAGGGACCAAAGGAGCTTTTTTGGGCAGGCTCCTGACTGTCATAACAGCAGCTGCCGCGGTCACTAGCACTCTGCGATGCTTTGGAAAACGAGACAGGGGATGTGTTGTAAAGCAATGACTTCTCTGTTACAGGTGAGCAGCACGTGGGGAAAACAAACTGGAGTGTGTTTCTTGTGGATTCTTGGTGTTGTTTTGAAGAAGGCCCAAGAAACATTTAATTTTATTTATTTTTACTTCTGCCCATATGTTTCTTTGCCTATGGGTTTTTGGTGCTACATAAAAATTGTAGGTCCTGAGTTTTCTGGTCTTCCTGAGGTTTTCTGTGGACCACTGAACTTTATTATAAAATCACAGAATTTTTGGGGTTGGAAGATACCTAAAAGCTCATCCCATTCCACCCCCTGCCATGGGCAAGGACACCTTCCACTGTCCCAGGCTGCTCCAAGCCCCAGTGTCCAACCTGGCCTTGGACACTGCCAGGGATCCATGGGCAGCCACAGCTTCTCTGAGCAATCTGTGCCAGTGCCCTCAAAGTAAATAGTTTCTTCTTTATATCTGGTATGAATTTATCTTCTTTTAGTTAAAGCCATTACTCCCTGTTCTATTGCAACAGGTCCTGCTAAAAGGTTTGTCCCCATCTTTCTTTAACCTTTTTTAAATACTGAAAGGCTGCAATAAGTTCTTCCTGGAGCCCCCTCTTCTCCAGACTTTTTGGTGGAATCATACTACAAGGAGAGAGATGAAAATATGAAAATTCAGAACAAGAATGCCAGCTGCTTTTCTGAAAAACTTTTTTGTCTTTTAAAAAATTATTCAACCTGCTTATTTATCTCAGGCTTCTTACAAGCACAGAGGGAAGAGGACTCAAAGGTGCAGTTCTTCTTCCAAGGAGAGGCACAATGTGACTTGTCCACTTGTGACAAGTCATCTAGAACACAACTTTAAATATTGGCAGTAATTCAGTGCTAGAGGCAAAGAGGAGCTGATGGTCTCTTTGGAGGAGCTCTTGAGCTTCTATCTGGTTCTCCTGGGGAGTCCTTCTGTGGTTTCTCTCTCTGCCTCAGCTTATCTTGTGCATTGAGATAAGGCCATGGGTAGAGTGGGGATTTTGTGTTTGCTGAAGGCTGGCAAAGGTGAGTCATTGAAATCTCCCAGAGCAAGGAGCAGCCTGGGCTGAGCAGGTGGCTCTTACTTGAGCTGGGCTCCAGCTGCTCTTGCTGAGCCTGTCCTTACAGCACATCCAGCTCCCTAGAACTGCAAGATGCTACAGAGATTGCCTTTCCCTGCCCTGTCCCATCTTCTGGCAGGAGAGCATTTGCAGTCAGGGGTCTGTATGAAACCTGAATCATCAAAGGATGGCCAGAGCCTGCCCTTCTTTTGGGCACAGCCAGTGTTGGTGGCTGCTGCATGGGGAGCAGAGCAGAGCATCTCCTGACCCCCAGCATTCTCCAGGGAAGTTCCCTGAAATCCCCCTGTGGGATGAGGCAGTCCGGTCAATGCTGGTGCTCAGGCTGCAGCAGGTATCTGTGGGGAGGTTATTTCACATCCCATCTTCTTTCAAAGATCCTCAGTGATCTGGTGTCCACACACTCTCAAAATCGTGGTAGTATTGAGGGCATATAAGGGCATTATTTTTGTAAAGGCATTTTAATGCGTTTGATTTTATTCCTCCATTCTCTGAGCTGAATGTGACCAGAGGGGGAAAGCTGTTTGGTGAAGGGTAGGAAGCTGGCTGAAGGGTGGGCAGCTGGGTGGCTGAGGCTGAGCTCCAGACCGGTGACAGATAATTTGGGTGCCTCCTGGGGACGTGTCCCCTGATAGCACGTCTGCAGCACTGGCGCCTCCCAGCATTCCCAACGAGCGGTGTTGAGCTTTGGTCCCCAGGCACAGCCCAGCTCCTGAACAAAGCTGTGCCAGCCAAAGCCTGGCTGTACCAGGGACATGTCATTGGTACAGGGTACAGAAGGTGGCATGGCTGTGCTGGCCACCAGTGCCTCTCCCAGCCCTGATCAGCACCACTGTGCTGGTGCCACTCACAGCAGAGACCTGCCTCTCAGACAGCATTTTTGTTGGAGTGATAACTGCTTTCCAAGCCAATATATTTCTTAATGTTACCAGAAAGTTGCTAATGCCATATGGCAAGGCTCTCTGTATTTTTGCAGGACAACAAATTGTTGCTAGATGCCAGACTGCTCTGGCAGAGCTTTATCACTGATGCCTGCCAGCAGTAGCCTTTAGGGGATAGTAATAATTTGGGGTTGTTTACATTACAGCTTTAAAATAGGGGTTTTCTTGAGGCATGTGTGTGTTTAGTCAGGAAAGTTGGCTAAAAAAACTCTGACAGCATCAAAGACTGAAGGTGCCCACCGTGGCCTGTAAATGAGCTCTTGGCCCCTGAAACTCCTCTGGCCCCATGGGAGAAGGAGCTGTGGAGGCTTCAGCAGGAGCCTCCCTTTGTAGGGAAGGAGACTCACCTAGGTGGGAGATACCAGGGGATCCTCCAAAGCCTTCTTGCTGTACCTGGAGCGGGTTTTCATCAGTTGGCTTTGGCTGAGAGTGAGTTAAACTGTTTTGAAAAGCTATCTTTGAAAAGCTGCTGGTGAAGAACCAGTTCCTCACTGCAGGGCTGGGGGCTGAGGTAAGACACCGGGCTGTGGAGATGGTGCCCTCCACATGCCCCAGTCCTGTGTGACATTTGGGTGCCAGTGATCCTGGTGCCTGCTGTGCCAGGGCCATCCTGGCAGCCAGGGGTGCTGCAAAGGTGCCAGGAGGTGTGTGGAGAGGGGAGAGGGAAACCCGGGGTTGCAGTTTGGAACTCTGGTGCAGTACATGAGATGTTTGCCCTCCTCAGTTTGTATATTTAAAACCATAGCTAACTGCATCTTGGATTTGGGGTAGAACTCGTAGTTTCACTGGGGGTTGATGCTTATCCAGAATTTTTCCAGGAGTTGCACAGTATTCAGGTTGCTTGAAAGGGACTTGTAAAACCTAACAATTTTGAATGCTGAATTTGCAACATAAACATGAGCAAGATTGGTGGTGTGTCAGATTTAATAGCATGTGTTTTGTGGATCTCTCTGTGACATGCTCAGCCATAAACCATTCCAACTTGGCATCTCATGCAAAAGCAAAACTTGACATGGCTTTTGCTGGATCTCACTCAGATCTTGTTTGGAACTGCAGTCTGAGTCTTCACTCTCCTGTGAGTTTTTTTAGTTTAAGTCATCTAAATAAACACATGCACTGGACCCTGAAGCCAAGCAACTCTGGACATTGCCATTCTTTGGAACAGGGAGACCCGATCCAGAACTGTCTCAGGTGTCCAAAAAATTTGGAATCAGAGCCTGCAGGATTGCAAAGGTCTTAAAAGCAATGAGACGACAAAACCACTTTTATTTTGGTTGGGCCATCAGAATCTTCTGCATTTACCTGATCAGGTTTTTTTCCTGCAACTTGTGGAAAAAAAATTGGATTATGTTTTTGAAAATTTAGAAGCTGAGATTCTCATGAAATTAAAAGTGGAAGTGGAAGCTAAACCACCCTCCTCTATTCTCAGACCCCAAGCATCATTGAGAAGCTGGAGAGGAGCTGCAAGAAGGGACCTGGGGTTCCTGGTCCATGGCCAGTTGGATCTCAGTCAGCAGTGCCCTGAAACCAGGAGGGACATCCCTGTCCTGGGGACATGAGGGGCAAGGGAGGGATTGTCCAGCTGTGCTCTGGGCTGGGGCAGCCTCACCTCCAGTCCTGGGGCAGTTTTGGGCACCAAAATATAAGAAAGTCACCTTTCATCTATATGTGAGCATCTCCAGTTAACTTAAGCTTCTCAGCACAGCCATAATTCTTCAAGAGTTTGCTCTGAAATAAAGCAAGTGGTCCTTTTATTAAAAAAAAAAAATCATTATATTATTTTCATGATAAGGACTCACAGGTACTCTGCTGGGGATTTGAGCATTGTATGTCCTGGCTGTGTCAGGGCACCAGAGAGCTATGTAACGCATTTACAGGTTTATTGTGATTCCTCATTAGGAAATGTCATGTTTCCTGTGGATATTTCTAAGAAGCCCCAGTTCTCTCTCAGACTAAGCTTTGCAAAGTCAAGGTTCACTTGCAGACCAAGCTTGTAAGCTTGACTTCTGAATCGTTTCCTTATCCCATGGCTGGAAGATGTCTATCCCCTTCCAGGAAAGAAAACCATCTTCTTGAAAGCTGTGTGATAATTTAATTTAATCCTTGCTGTGTTCAGGAAGCAAGTGTCACCATAAAGCTGCTGACCTCCTGTCCCCTGTGTTTCTTGGTGGCTGCAGCTGTGTGTTCTGTTGGACTATTTCAATTCCCTAAGGTTTAATGTTAATTAAAATTACTGATGGGGATCCCTGAGCCCTGGTCATGTCTTGTCTTGTCTGGGTGGAGAGGGTGTGCTGCTGAACGCATCTTGTGCTTACAGTTATCAAGTTGGATTTAATTGCTTTCCTCAGATCATCTCATCTCCTAAATGCAATTTTTTGTTGGTCTTGAGCATGTCTTAAGCTGAGGGTGATGTTTCTTCTAAGCACTACTTAGCAAATACAATGAAGCAGTTCAGCCTTGTTTCTCTCTAATGGGTGCAGCTGAGATCACGTTCAGGGGACTCCTGCTTCTCAAGGACTGTTTCTCCTTGGCTTGCAGTTTAATTTTGGACAGGAGGTGAGAAAACAGAGGCTATTTTTGCAGTGGAGAATAAAACCTGTGCTCCAACAGTAGCAAAATAGGGTCTATTTGATATGGCAGTTACAGAACTATATTTAAGGTCCAAGAAAAGTAGATCCTGCTTAAATACATTTTTGTCCTTGAGATTGTCTTTCCTTGTCTTTTGGGTACCCAAAGATACAAAGTTTTCTCGAGAGAGAACAAGTCTTAAGCCTTGCATTTGTTGCATAGGGATGGAAGTTGGTCACTCACAGGTTGGAACATATCTGGATGATAATTTTTTATGGATGGCACTTAATTTGATGATGGATTTCTCTCTTTTCTTAGTAATATAACTTGGCATGAAGAGAACTAATGCTATCCTGAATACAAGCAATGACCTTTCTGGTTCTAAATTCCCTCCATTTAAGCTTGCCCCAGGGAAAGTGGTGTCACTACTAGAATCTCGGCTGGATGAGATTGCATTTGTTTGAAATGATAAGTTACAGTCAGTGTGCATATTTGTTTGATGTGAATAAATCTGGGGCAGACACAGAACTTGCTATGAGGTCAGCAACTGTTCTAGTCTTGTTATCTTGCTCCACTCATCATCTACACCTGGTGTTTTAATTTTTAAAGAAATTTTTAAAGAATTTAAAGACATTTTAAAGAAGTTTTAGAATTAATTTTAAAGAAATCTTTAAAGAAAATATTTCTTGTAGTGGCACAACTCTCTGTATCACAGAATCACTGAGTTTGGAAAAGCCCTCCCAGACCATCGAGTCCAAGCCGTGCCCCATGCCCACCTTGCCGCCAGCCCAAGGCACTGAGTGCCACCTCCAGCTTTTCTTTGATACCTCCAGGGCTGGGGACTGCACCTCCATGGGCAGCCTCTTCCCATGTTTAACAAACTCCCCCTGATGTCCAGCCTGAATCTCCCCCAAGCCTGAGTTTCTGTCCTCTCGTCCTGTCACTTGTTCCCAGGGAGAAGGGTGACCCTCACCTTGCTACAATTATATATTGAATTGAAGCCGGCATGAAATGCGCTGCTGCTCTTAGATGGCTTTTATAGAAAGTTCAGGACTGGCCTGTGGAGGCTGGAAATGACTGCTGGAAAAGAGCTCCCAGCAAAGCCCAGCGGAGCCCTTCAGCAGCAGGTTGTGCTTTGTACAGAGGGGTGAAAACACCTTCCCATCCCTTACCACGTGCAGCCCCTCCCAGCTTCCATGTAACTGGACGTGGTGAGTGCAGATAATGGGAGATGCCATAGATCTACTCAGATAGCACATCTGAAACTTGCCTGGGGATTCAGACCTCCTGAAGAGCAACAGCTTCCTGCTCCAGAGAACCTGCAGTTTTGACTTAAGTTTCCTAAATTTTTTCTTGTTTAATAAAGTTCATTTGAAAAGTAGTTGATATTTCTCCTCATTAGGTACATGCAGCTCTCTGAGATGCAGTTAGGAATGTATATCAAGCAAATGTGCATCTTTCCAGGTGAAGCCGCTTGGTTTGCCCTAATTCGGGCTGTGGCCACCCTGCTGCAGTGTTGGCAGCAGTGACGGAAGGAGCAGGTGAGGAGGCCTGTCCTGGTGTAACCCCAGCCTTTCTTGGTCTAGCCTACAGAGACTCTTTTCATCTGTGTCCTCCTGTTTATCCTGTGACAGAGAGCTCTCCCAGGGCAATGTGAGGATTACTGAACTTAGAAAAGGGGAATTTTCGAATGGAAGGTGTAAGGAAAGAAAAAATTTAAACTATCCTCTTCCTTCCTTGGTTCCTGCAGGTTGTGTCTGGCACAGACAGGCACAGGGCTCTGCCAAGCCTGGATGTCCTGACCCATGCATGCAGGACTGTGCCCTTTTTTGCCTGTTTTCAGGAGGGATGGGGTGTTCCCAGCACATGAGGACAGCTGGGGGCAAACATGGGCAGGGCTGCTTTGGAACAGGGCCTCTGGAGGGAGATGTGCCGTCCACGGAGCATCTCCTCCGCGTGGTTTTGTGTTACTTCCCCGCTTCGTGAATGCACTTAGATGTCCTGTATACATAATTAACCTTTCCGCTGTGCTGGCAGACACTTTTATTGAACTGCCCATCATGACTCCTAACTATTTTCCTCGGAGGATTGTGCAGGTTCAGAGGGCAGAGAGCTGGAGGAAACGCGCATGAGGCTGAGTGACTCTTGGCAGTTATGGATGCAGCTTCCCTGATTTACAGCCTGCTCTAGGAGCAGGAATGTGCATTTGGGTCAAGAGGTGTCTCTGTGGTCAAGATGCCTTGTCATAAATCCAAGATGCTGAGCATTAGGATGCTGCTGATGGATCTGTCCTGATAATGCCCATAAAGTGCAGGGGATGGCTGAGCATTCAGGCTCACTGCTGTGAGTGAGCAGGTTCTGCCACCCCAGAACTGTGGGCCCTGACAGGCCCCCATCATGTTTTCTGACCTGCCTTTAGAAGCTATGTGTGTGTCAAGGGGGAGAGGGACAGTGCTAAAAGCTGTGACAGTAACACAGCTCCTGTACTGCCTCCTTCCACCTGGGATTTTCCAAGCCATGTGGAGCGAGTCTGGAGGAGGCTCCAAGCATTGCCCTTCTGACTTTGAGCTGAGCTTGTGCAAAACTTCAGAGGAGGAACTTCCTGAAAGCCTCACGTCGCTGGGCACTGCTGGAGGAACAGCTCTGAGGCTGCCAGGGGTTATCAGTGGTGAGAGGGGCACCAGCCCTGGGCATCCTTCAGGAGCAGCTCACGTGGACTGCTGAGCCGTGCTGCTCCTGGAAACCCAAGCCTTCCCTGCTGTCACTGCTGTGAAATTTAGGAGACACAGGGCGGGATTTCTTCTGTGTAATGCAATGGGTGAATCTAAGTGTCAGTGTCCGAGGGAGTTTTCAGCGGCCCATGGAAATGATTGCTGAGCTCAGTGGGTGTGCCTCACACCTGGGGGTGGCATGAAACCCAGCACGGTGGGGTGCCGGGGCTTGGGAACCCCCTCTGTCTGTCTGTGTGTCTGTGGAGGGGAGAGAAGGATGGCTGTAGGAAGGGTCCATTTTCAGCGGTTTTCCTTCTAAAAGCCTGAGTGCGTGCACCTCTTGGAAACCGTTTGCTTGAGTGGTAGCTTTCCCTGATCCAGGATTTTTGGGAGGCGGGGACTTGCTTCCCTTGCAGAGGGAGATGCTCTTCATTGTACGGAGGGCTGGTGTCACCACAGTTTGACTTCGAGCCTGGGGGCTGAGCTGGCAGAAAGGTGATAATGAGACTAGAGACTCATCCCCCTCTCGCTTAGAGTGCTGAGATTCGCTGTGTCCTGTGCCAAGCCGGCATTCCTGGGTTGTCACAGACGCGTTTGGTGGCCTTTGGGGTTTGTTGTTATTTGCAGCACATTCACCAGTCGCTCACCCAGAGAGCTCCTAATTGCAGCAGCGCTTGAGGAGGGGAAGTGTTTTAACCTAAGCTTAGCTAACAACAGTTTAATTTGTGCCCTGATCTTTGCAAACAGAGAAACTTCTCTGTTCTGGAGGCTTCTCTCCCTGCTCCTCGGTGTTACCCGAGCTGCTGGAGCGAGCTCATTGTTGCTGTGAAAGCCGAGGGAAGTTTGGATTTCCCGGTGCCCACTGCGCCAGGTTTGTGAAGCGTAAATGAGAAAACCTGCCTTGGCCTCCGTGTGCCATAAAGAGCTGCTCAGGTGGCTCGGCGTGGCAGGCTGCGGGGGAGGGCGGAGGCGGCTGCTGCACCTGCTGATGCTTTGGCTCGGGCTGGTGGCACAGAGCGGCCGCGAATTCCCCCTGAGCTGCAAGCTGTTCGTGGCAGGAATGCCTCGCTCCGAGGAGCGCTCCTGCTACGACAACAAAGAGCTCTTTGATCCTTTCCATTTGGAGAACTTAAAACGAGAAAGCCAAACTACAATAAGACCAAGATGGGTCATAAAAATCAGAGCAGGAGCACCAAAGCGCTCCGGAGTGTAATTGTAGAAGCAGCAAATGCTTTGGCACTTAATTCTGCTTTAGTGTCAGTTCAACATGTTTCACGTTTAAGACTGGAGAGCCCCTCACCAAATGCTCTGCACAAACAATCCGGGGCTGCTCCTCGGTTAGCCCCGTGCGCTCGGAGAGCCCCGGCTCAGCGCGGCCCCTCAGCTCTGCTGCGCTGAGCTGCGCGGGATGGAGCTGGCTCACGGCGCAGAAACTCTCCTCAAACCCCTTACTGGAGGGCGAGCCTGGGGTGCTGCTGCTCTAACCCTGCTCTGTAAAAACTCTGGCACCGCTCAGGTCCCTGCCTTGCGCTGGGCACTGACCCACTGCCATCAGGGCTGGTCCCCAGCCCTTGTCCCAAAGATGCTCTGCTGGAGCCAGCCCTTGGTGCTGCTCAGGCTGGGCTTTCCTCTCACTCTGCACAGACCTGGGCCACACCCCAGAGCCTTCCCTGGAAGATGGCATTTAGATCAGGTATTTTATAAGGCATTTGTCAGAAATTTGGCTAACAGATACCACATCTTCCCAAAACTGTTGGACTGTGTTTAAACAAAAACATGTTCTGAATGATTTCTTTGCAAAGAACTGACCTGTAAGTTGACATGGCCTTGTTGCATGGCCAGGCAGCAGCCCCTGGGCCAACACATACAATTTGGTCTTTGACTTGCAGAGAGCCTTTGCAGGAGCAGGGTTATGCCTCTTTTGTGTCCTGCTCTGAGCAGGGAGCGTGGCTAGAGCTGCTGCCAGTGGGATGGTGAGGCCAAAAGGCAGGAGCAGCCAGTGGGGTACACGAGGGGCACAGGAAGCCCTCATTCCTGCTGTGGAGGGGACAGGGATGTGGGGCTGGGCGTGCGACCTCCTCTGTCCTGTGGCGAGGCCATTGCACTGGACCAGACAGCCCTTGTGCAGCACTGAGGCTTTCAAGAACTTCTTTATTGTCAAGAACCAGTTGAAAACATAAAGCTCTGTGTTTTGGAGGGTGAGTGCTCTGCAGGGCGCATCCCTGCCAGCGCAGCGTGTATGAAATGTGGCTTGGCAGCAGCTCCCAGCTGGCATTGGTGACAGAGGGTGCAGCCCTGGGTTGGTTGCACCAGGAGCTCTTGGGGAAGGGTGAGCCCGTGGCTGAAGCAGGGAGTGATGCTTGGCCAAAGCTGTCTCCCTTTTCTCTTTCACCCCTCTCTCTTTGGAGGAGTGAGGGGATGGCTGACAGACCCAAGGAGTGATTTGCTATGGCTTAAGTAGGGAACTGATTAAATTTTAAATGTTGGGCACCTGATGCTTAAAAATTACTGAAAACCCTCACAAATTGATTTCTCCCCTAATAGACTGCTGTGGGTGTAGGTAAATCTTCATGGTGTAGGTAACTTGTGTGAATGATTTATCCTGTTGGGGATCATAAAAAAAAAAACGGTAAAATTATCTTGTCAGTATTTGAAAATAATTTGTGTGTCTGTGACGTGTCTTAGCACATACAGGAATGCTCTGTTTGGGGAAGTGAGGTCCTTATCCTGATTTATCTCTAGGTACTTGTAAATGCTGCTGTAATTTCATGTTATCAAACCATTTAGCTCTTCCTCTTCCAGAACGAAGTTTTTTTATCTCATGCACCTTGCTTACTTCAAATTAGCCCTGAGGTTGGCCTGAAGTTGCACCTTGTTATTCCTCCACCTCCTGTCTCCGTCTTATGCTCTGTCGGCAAATTTGAAGGTATAAGTAAATACTTTTTTGTTATTAATAGAATAAGTTCCCCCTCCTACACAGATGTTTTCTTTTCATTCCAGTCTTCATTTTCCGTGGAAAACT
Organism: Peucedramus taeniatus; assembly: GCA_013400575.1. NCBI lineage: Eukaryota > Metazoa > Chordata > Aves > Passeriformes > Fringillidae > Peucedramus > Peucedramus taeniatus. The sequence continues at coordinate 117,102 of WBNO01001065.1, forward strand.
GACATTGCAGTACAAGCGGAACCCTCCCAAATTACATGAAAAACCTTAATTCTCCTAGCAACAAGGACAGGGCTCAAATCTAGTCCCTTCCCACGAGCAAGGGGGGAACAGCCCTTCCAATTACCTGCTCGCCCTGCAGTATGGATCCGGTTGGTTCACAGGCACCTGGGTCTGGGTGGATTTGAATCCCAGCCATGGTATTGTTTAAAAATTCTCCACTCACTGGGGAAGGGTTTGTAGTGGGCTGAGCCCTGAGAAACCTGGAGCTGGTTTTATGGCTTCCCATTGAAATCTGGTGGAACCCTGTGGTGTTGACTGATTTCCCCCTTTGCCACTCATGTGCCTTTAAACAAAACCCAGGACTTGGAGAATGACAACCCCCGGAACTGGAATCACTAAGCTTTGCCCAGTTCTGCTGTTTATTAAAGCATTTGTGAGCTTCCAGTTGTGGATGGTAAAATGAGGACTTTTGTGCCTATCCTGGATGGAGACTGCTGGTCCTAAGGCAGAGCCCCTGTGCAGGCCTGGACTAGCAGAACTGTTGCAAAAGTTGCCAGAAATTGCCCTCTTAATGAGACTTTCCCTGGTGCCAAAAGCTTTGACGCAGGAGGTTGCAGTGCTGACTTCAGGGCAAACGTCACCTTCTGTCACACGGATGGAACCAAAGCTCTGCTAAAGGCATGGAGTCCTGGAGGAATGGCTGGCCCTGGGGGCTGGTGATGATGGCCATCCTGGCTTTCCTCTGTTGCTGCCTCCAGCCTGGGTCATGGTGCCTGATGGTTCCTCTGTCATGGGTGTTTGGGGCTCAGGGGTGCAGGGAAGCCTGTGCAGCATGGCCCAAAGGGGTTCCCTCCAGTTCCATGATTGCCTGCCCTACGCAAAAACTGCAGCAAATTCCACAGCACATTTCAGGATGGCTCCCCTGGAAGGGCAGGCTGAGCTGTACTTGGGGAAGGGATGGTGACCATGCAGGGTTCGGCTTCTCACCCCAGGCTTGTGCTCAGAGGACCCCTGAGCAGAGCTGGGGCTGGGGGCTGAGCAGCTCACGCTGCTGCAGCTTCCCTACCCCACCAGGATGTGATGGCTAAAGACTGAGAGGGTCTGACAGTGTTTAGTTTGGGTGGGTGGGGTAGTGTATGTAGGCCTTCAGTTCCAAAAAACTCATTTGATATCAGTGGGAAGCTGAATTGGGCTATGATGGAAATATTTTTTTTGACTTTGCTGAGCTTTTAATGAAGTCCTATGCTATGGTTTATATCTACTTATACTGTATCTACTCCTGAATATCTTCTGATGCATAAATCAAAGTGCAGGTGCACATGACATGTGACATTCTAGGTACAGCACCAGTAACTCCGCAGTTAAAGGGCAAAATTTTTTCTGTCAGAAGGTTATGGGTGAGAAGAATTTCCTTTGTGCTCAAGGACTTGAAGATGCAGTTGTGTGATTCTGTCACTCCCTCCAGTGCTGCCTGTGCTGTGTGAGAGTCCTGAATGCAGAGATCCTTGTTCTGCCGTGTTCAAAGCCCAGTTCTGGGTCTGGTAGGATCTCCAGGCTGAGCTGAGCCCAGTTTGGCTTCAGGGCTCTCTAGGGTCCCAGGGACCAGAGTGGTGCCAGGGACCCCAGTAGCTCCAGCACCCTTGGAGCACCACGTGTGGTCCATCTGCCAGGGGTTGCCCTGGGATCACATGGGGGATTCGTTTTCAAATTGCTGTGGAGGCTTAGACTGAGGCTTGTAATAATTTTAGTGGGATTTGGGTAGTTGTGGGTGAAAGCCCATAAGGTATTTCAGAAAACATCAGGAATGAGGGGTAGAAGGGGAAACACTGTTGTTTGGGCCATGTGAGATTCTGGGGTTTGGTTTTTTCTGACTAAGTATGATGTTTCCTTGGCACGAGCTCAATTCATCCTGTCTCCCTAAGGGAAAAAAGCAAAGCTGGATGTCTTGTTTGCTTGCAGTTGAAGGCACTGGACTGGATAAACTTAACTGTTGTCTTTGAAAAATTTTTCTCCCCTTGGATAAGAGCATTAAAAAAAAAAGAAATTATGACCTCACACTTTCATTCTTTAAAAAAAAATTTGATTTTAGCTGATGGTTGTTATGGCTTTTATTAACAATGTTTGAACCAAAAAAGAGGTCCAGATGTGATGATTTTATTTATGCCAAATTGGGTTTTGGTCACTGAGCTTGCATTTGGATTATTTATTTTTTCTTTCCTTTTTTTTTTTTTTTCCTTTTTCAGCCTGATGGCACCAGCAAGGAGTGTGTCTTCATTGAAAAAGTCCTAGAAAACAACTACACGGCACTGATGTCTGCAAAATATTCAGGCTGGTATGTTGGATTCACCAAAAAAGGGAGGCCACGGAAAGGGCCCAAGACCCGGGAAAACCAGCAAGATGTACACTTTATGAAGAGATACCCAAAGGGGCAAATGGAGATACAGAAACCTTTCAAGTACACAACAGTCACCAAGAGGACTAAGAGAATACGACCCACCAACCCCAGCTAAAAACAGACAAAAATAGTGTCACAATAAGAAACCACAAAAAGAAAAAAAAAAAAAAAACTACACCAGAGGAATATTTTTACATTAAAAATAAGGAAGAATCTCTATTTTTGTACATTGTGTTTAAAAAAAATAAAAATTAAAAAAAAATTAATAAAAGACTAGATGGCAAATGCTGGGGAAAGCTGTTCGGGATTTATTGTGACTTGAAAAATGAAATTAACTGCTCTATTTAAAGTGACTTCTTGTTGTTGATGACACACAGGTGCTTCTTTTGCTTTTTTTGGAAAGGACAACTTCTCAAGCATATCCCCAGAGGGAAAAAAAAATTATAAATAAAACCAAAGAAAACCAAAGTTCTTTCCCAAAGTTACTGAGACCCTGCCCCGCCACGTGCCGGTTGGCAGTAATCTATTTATTGCCTGCTGCCCGCCGGCCAGGACAGGCAGTGGGAGCTGCAGGGACGAGGCCCATGGAGCTCTCGGCGCACCGATCCTCTGTAACCCTCCTGATGACATAGGGAGTCACGGCTCCGTGATCCTGCATCCCGCTCACTTCTGGAGAATGCTGCTAACTACATTCAAGTGACTACAAGATGACCTAGTACACCAATGATAAGGGAATATTTTAAAACCAGCTATATTATATATATTATATATATATAAGCTATTTATTTCACCTCTCTGTATATTGCAGTTCCATGAACCAAGTATTACTGCCTCAACAATTAAAAAAAAATTATTTAAAACATGTACATATTTTTGCTGTTCACACTTCTTTCACACCTGAGTAGTGGTTTTTTTATGCATATTTATCCTTTATGTGAGGCCAGCAGGAAGTGTTCGGGGCAGTTTCCCCACTATAAACTTCATTGCTGATTCTGTAGTTCCTCCTGTTCCTTAATAACATCTTTGTCTTCCTCCCTGGTTGTTGCCACAGGGAAGAGTCTCAGTGGGGTGATGGTGGGCTGAGTGTGAGGGAATCTGTGCTGGCATTTTTCAAGAGCAGCACATTTGATACCTTGCAGTCCAAGGAATATTTCCTAAAACTGTGGCCAAGCAGAAAGAAAACTGGAAAATGAGTATCTGACTGCATTAACACATACTTATGTGTGGCTTGTATTTCCTTCATTAGAGTTTTTCGAGGGGCTCTTGCTTTCAGCTGTTTAATTCAAAATTGTGCCTTTTAAAACTTGCCCTCAGCCAGACAAATTCCTCCCCCTTGTCCTGCATGGTTCACACAGCTCATCCAGGAACTTGATTTCCTGGTCAGTCCAGCCAGCTTTCCTTTCAGGAATTCTGCACAGGATATGGGTGATGTAAAGTGCCCCACAAACAGAAAGTGGGGAAAAGAAGCAAGGCTCCTGATCTCAGATTTTAGCTGGAATGGCAATGGAGCCCAAGTGGAGTTTTACGGAGAAGCTCACTTGGCTTTTCCTTCTCTCTGTCGGCAGACATGGCTACACTCCCTGGTTACAGCCAGGGCTGGAAATGCTCAAAGCCACTAAGAAAGATTTTCTTGTTAATCAGGAGAATGACTCTCCCCAGAACAAGCTTTCCCAAGATAACTTTGAGAGCTGCAGCCAAATCCTGCAGATCAAAGCTGTTTGGGAGATGGGGCAGATAAGCATGCAAGCTTGAGGATGCTTATCTGAACCAATCTCCAAACCTTGCAAGCCTGGAGAAAAATGAGCAGTGCTAAGCAGGGTCACTCCACAATGCTCCAGGAGGAGTTGGGCAGCTGTACAGGTGATGCCGCATGCCAGCTAAGCACAGGAGGTCACTCAACAGCTCCTGTCCCAGAGGATTACTGGGAGCTGCTCTCCTGGGGCACCGGAGACAAGCACAGGAGTGGGACCCAAGGGTGGAATTGATTGGTGAAGGCTGGAAGGCTTTGCCAGCTTTGTCTTCAGATTGGTTCATGTGGGAAAGATTTGGGGAAAGTTCAGAGGAGTGCTGGGATGGAGGATTGGGAGCAACTGGAGATTTGCTGTGTTAGTACCTCCAAGAGGAGGCACCCAGTTGATTTCCAGAGTGAGAAAGGTTTTATGGGTGCCTTTCTTCTTGAAATATTGCCATGGCCCTGATGATTTCACTGTTAGAATGACAGGGTTTGTTCGCCACTGGAGAAATTCGAAGGGGTGAGGGCTGTGAAGGCTGGAGCAGTGTGGGCAGAAGGGATCTCCTCTTCCAGATTGAGGCTGGGAGCAACCAGGGAGGATCTGCTCCCTGTCCCACAATGGGAGATTGGCACATGGGAGTGAGGGGCCATACAATTGGTATGCAATTGGGGCCTCCATCTCTCATGTCATTGGTTTACAGGAGTATTTCCTGGACAGCAGTGGGACAGGTTCCTGAGGCTGTGGAAAGGCAGTGTGGTGAGGAGATTGATGCTCACCTGGATTAGGTGATGCTGGAGAGATTTGTTGGCTGATGGTGCACATTAAGTGTTTGTATTTGAACATCTGCTTTCAGGCTTTAGTAACAACAAAAGCAGGGGCAAAGGTGAGAAGAATTCTCACCACATCCCCTTCAGAGGACCTTCACGTTGGACAGAAGGGTGCTCTGGGTAGGAGACATTCAAACACTGAACAGAAATCGGAGAAATACATCCTGTGCCCAGTGAGGGACAGCCGTGTGCGTGGAGCACATGGTACTCCGGCCTGGGCTGTGCTTGGGGATCGGGCCAGGAGCTGGTTAGAGGTGGATCAGCAGCCCCACTGGACAGGTCCCTCTCTGACATCCAGAGCAGAGAAGTAGCTTGTCTGTGGTGTTTAACTTCATTTTGTCCTTTCAGAAAATCTTCAGTCACACTGAATATGAGCTGAGATTTCCCATGGAGGCTTTGCATTTGATTTACTTTATAATTGAAGATTATTAATGAAGATTTAATTGCTATTCTGGGATTCTCCTCAAGAGTGAGGGACATAATACTTTGTGATGGCATTAATGTGCGTGGAGCTCTGAGTGGACACACTTTAACTGCTCTGCTTAACTGGCATTAATAAAAGCATATTGGAGATACTGCCTCAGAAACACTGCTGGATTAGTCACACTGCTTTGATAGCTGAGATTGAAGAGGGGCATGGGCTGATAACACCAGGCTGTCTTTGTAGGGTGCAGGAGCCACTGAGCCCAGGAGGGAAACTTTGTGGGTCCAAGGAAGTTTTTTGAGCATGTTGCACAAACCAGAACTGTTTGATGAGACCTTTTGGGCAATGGGTCTCCCGTGCTGTCCCTGTGAGGGTGAAGGGTCAGTGGTCACAGCTCAGATAGGATCAGTGTCTGGTCCAGGGAGGGCAAACCCTTCACCCCACAACCCCCCATGGTGGTGTTGTGTCCTGCCTGGGGCTTACCACTGGCCCAGAGGACAGAGAGTCTCTTGATCCCTGTGCAAAGTCCCTTCCAGCCCCCTGCCAAGCTGCCCTGGTCTTCCTACCCCCTGCCACACAGCTGTCAGTGGGTGACTGAGTTCACATCCCTGCAGCTGGAGTCCCAAAGTTGGTCTGGTCTTTCCGGCTTAGCAGCAGAGTTGTTCTGTTCTGTGTCTGCCTTGTTGATGCAAATGCAAGTGCCATGGCAGGCTCTGACCTGGAGTGCTCAACAGAGCTTGCAGCTGGCTTTTGGCAACAATACCTTGGGAGCACAGCTGTGGGAAATCTGTTTGTTTCCTTGTGCTGTCCTTGCAGTCTTTAGCTCAGGATCACTCGCCTGGTGCTGGGTCACACAGACAGTTTGGATGAACTTTCCACAGATGTGAAGCAGTTGGGCAGTTTCTTCCAGGAGCATGTTTGCAGATTTAGCCCTGCCCTTCTGTACCTGCCCAGGTGTAGCCTACCTGTGATAGGAAGTGATCCTTTCAGCTGCATGTCTTACACATCAGCATGTGTGATATCTGTGCAGTTGTAATTATAACAGCTTCTGGGAACATGGCTGATCCATCCTCCAATAAATGTCATGAGCTGGGATAAGGGGAGAAGGAAGCAGTCAGGTCAAAAATAATGAATTTTTGGGAAGGGGTGCTGCCCTAGTAGTTCAGTGACAAGAAGACCCAATTTTTATGTCCCTGGCTTCTGGAATTAAGGCCATAGTCTAAACAGGCTGGATGCTCTCATGCCTGTGAGCCCTGTGTGTCTGTGGGTGGATGTTGGAGCAGGGCAGAGCTTGGGGAGGACCCTGAAAGCACTGTGAGGCCTGAACTCAACCCAGCCCTGCCTGCTGCACTGCCTTGGTCTTTGCAGCAGCTTATTTAGCTGGGCTCATGGAAACATGGCAAGGTGGAAGTTAGGTCTGGCTTAGGCAAACAACCAGCCTAGACCAGCTCTTGGAGCAAGGCTTGACAGGCACACGTGTAGCTGTAAGGATGGTGTTCTGCACCATGTGCCTGGTGATGTCCATCAGCCTTCCTGATTCTGCTGATTCTCTGCTCTGTTTGGTGTCTCTCTGCTTTCCCAAAAGCAATGGAACAGGAGTTCAGCCATGATTTTAGACTCCAGCTGGAGAAGATGGTCTTTGTGTTGTTTAGGAGAGTTTGTCCACCAAGGAAGATCTGACTGAGCAATTGGAATCAGCTCTAGTGGGACAGGTTGGGTAACAGAAAATATGGGTTACTTTGACTCCCAGAGCATGCTGTGTTACCATGCCTGCCTTTGAGAAATAAGGTTGGAATAGGTGAAAATGTGTGTGTGGTGGCTAGGCTTTTTTAAGCCACTGGATTACTCTGCAACACAAGTATCTGCTGATGCAGGAGGAAGAGGAGCTCTGTGTGTGTGTGGGTCTACCCGAGCCCCGCTCAATCACACTCATCCAACAGAGGGAAAAGAGTCACACAAAGCAGGGTGTCTCCCAGGAAAACAGCTTTTCTCCGCTGTCCACTCTCAAGGTATTAAACACTGTGGGTTGTGTCTGCTGTGAGGCAGAGCAGGTATATTCCTATGCAGAATTTCCTGGTGCTGTGCCAAAGGGTGGAAGTTTATACTTAAGATTCACAACAGCTGTTTAAAGTGCCTATGTCTCGTGCCAGCCATACCACCTGAATGGCCAAGGGATATATATAAAACTTCAATTATTTTTTGAATGTTTGTTGTTATTCATTTGGAGACAGATGAGAGGAGATTCCTTACAAATGATGTAACCTATGTAGACTGTTATTTCCAACAGTGTGAGCTGAAAAATTAGGGAGGAAAAACCAGGTCAAACTGAAACTTTTCTCTTTTTTCTTTTTAAGTGAGACAGAGTTCTGAGTGGAGTGATTTGGGTTTACCAGAGACATTTAATTCACTCTTATTAAGGATTTCTTTAATTTCCTTAAATACATGTGATTTCATAGGGGCAAAAAAGAGAAATAGATGTTTTGAAGATAAAAACCAATTATGTTATGAGTAAAATAGTCTTCCCTGCCTATTTGTCAGTTGAAACTGATTTGAGCCCCCACTGAACCTTCAATCCTATGGCAGTTTTCTGTTGCTTTAGCAAATGCTGCCTCTCTCCACTCACTGAGGCCCTGGATGGAACCTTTTCTGGAGCCTGTGGATGGGTGGAGAGCCCAGATCTCTCCCTGTCCCACCCATTCCTGCTGCCCTGCTTCTCCCTCCCCCCCAACACCCTTTATAAAAGGCTGAATCCTGGCTGATGGGAGCAAAGCTCAGAACACTGTTTCCTTTCTCCTGTGGCATTTCAAGCTTGCAGTGCCTGTGTTAAGGTGCCAACCCAAGGAGATCTACACTGTGAGCATCCTCCACAGAGTCCCCATCCCTCAGCAAGGTCTGGCACATCCTGGGGACTCCGTGGCCTTCAAGACCTATGAATTTAGTGGTTACTGACACAGACAAGCCCAGCTGTGAGCTCTGGGTGGATAGTGACCAGTCCCTGACTGTTTGTTGTGGGTGGGACTCGTTTCTACTCAGAAAATTATGGAAAGTTTAGTCCAACCAGTGCAGTGTGAAGGTGGCTGACACCTGCCTCGGCAAGGGCTGATTCCCAGCCTTGGAGCAGACTAAAGGGTAACTGTCTGCACATCCCAGTGACTGCCAGGCTGGAGGACGCGTGGCTGAACCACAGGAAGCATAACTGAGTTATGCTGGGCTTGGAAAACAACTGGTTGAGTTTCCCAAGCCACATCAAACCGATCTAAAGAGAGATGAATTGGTCTGCTCAGGTCTAAAGGATAGAAAACACTGCCTTTGTTTTGAAAAAAACAACCGCAGCAGCCAGGAATAACAGAAGACATAACCGCACCAAAGCCTCTGATGGGAGTTTCCTCCTGGGTTAAGCAGCGCAGGCATCCTGAGGTTCGTGGTATGTTTTGAGGGATGTCCTGGATGCAGGACAGTGTGGCCCAGCTGGAGGAAGCATTGCAGGTGATGCTGATGTTCCCCTTCCCAGCTGAGGGCTTCTTCCTCCCTTGGAATGTGTTTTCAGTGGCTTGTGCAATCCCAGTCTTGGAAGGGCCAGTTTTTTTCTGCCGATGAGGAAATTCTGAACCTGCTTTTGTCCCGAGTGAATGCAATGAGCTATAGCAATCATGAGAGAAATTTGTAATTGAGAAATTTTACCCCAAAACTTTGCAGTTTGGGGATTCAGAGACATGTGCCCATTTTGGGGTACACCCCTATGGCTACCCAGAAGAGAGGTGCCACCAGAAACTCTGGCATGGGTGGAGCAGCAAGGGTGCAAGTAAAGGCTGTCCCAGTGTGTTGTGAGGCTGTGCAGAGTCAGCAGCCCTTGTGGTGGCTGGTTTGGAGCTGGCTGGGAGCAGAGCCCACCGTGGCCAGCTAGGAGGTGACCATGGCCAGCTGGGAGGTGACCATGGCACAGGTCTGGAGCTGCTGCCGGCCAGAGGGATTTGTGTGTGAGGCTGGAGGGAGCGGCCAGCAACCAGAGGGAAGGCAGTGGTGTGCGAGGGATGGGCCATGGTCCAACCAGCAGGGCCTGAGTTCCTGGGAGGTAGCACATTATTTTGATCAGATGATCGGATTTGCATGAATCAGAATGTAAAAATCTTGGCTGAAGTTTACAAAGGAATCTAGAGAAATGAGCTACCTCTTTATGTGTGTATCTGACATGAGCAGAGAGTGAAAACCCTTCCACTCCTTGGTGGGACCATTTTCCAAGGAGAGACAGCTATGTGGAGCTTAGATGTTGTTCACAGCCATGGCAGGCTTTCGGGCTGTGATCATCTCTGCTCGAGAGCTTTCAAAAGGATAAAATGAGCCTCCTATTATAAGGACTGAAAATAATCCTAAATGAATAACACACATACAGCTTTCACAGGCACACATTTCTGAGCCATTGGAAATGTTGGCACATGCAAACAAACAAAAACACATGTCCCAGGCCTCTGGTTTTCATAGATTCCTGCATGCCATGACATTTGGGGGGGTGGCATTGCCAAGAGCTAATGAACCAGATTCCCGGGCTTGACTTGCAGAGCTGGCTCGGGGATGCAGGAACAGAGAAGGAAGGCCTTTGGGGTGGGGACAGGCTCTGGGGATCACAGCACTGCAGGAGAGCCTGCATGGGGGTACCTGCCCATGGGGGGACAGGGCAGTGGGGAGGGCTGATCCCCGTGGAGCAAGGTGGGCAGTGAGGAAGCTCCAGAGAAAGATGTGTGCAGTGGGGAGGCTCTGGAGCAAGGTGTGCAATGAGGAGGCTCTCTAGAAGCAGCCTGAGACCAGGGATCTGAGACCAACTCCTCTGGAAGGCAAAGAGGTGATGGAAAGCAATTGCTTGTAAACCTACAGCTGACAGCAGTGCCTAAAGCACTCCCTGGAGAGAAAGTCTGGGTGAGTTGCTTTTTGTGACTCCATCTGATCTTAAAGTTGCCATGACAATGACAGTGGCAATCACCATCAGAGCCAGCACCAGCCTATAGGGACCCTGGTGAGGGTGAAGGATAGGGACCCTGCATCTGCCCAGAGCTGGCAGAGAGCTGGGTTTGTGCAGGCTGTGCCCTGCAGAGCAGCTGGGTGATCACACAGCTCGTGTGCACCATCCATCTGCCTGCCTGCCTGTCTGTCTGGATTCCATGGGAAAGGTAAAACACCATTTCCTGCAGGGTCAGATATTTTGGAGGGGGAAGAAAGCAATTTGTGGCTGTGTTGTCTGCATGATCAAAAGTGTTACCGGACTGAGCTACACAATGTGCACTCTTTAAACCGGTCCCAATTAGCCCTTCTTGCTAATGCTGCGTTTCATTCCTGGGAGACTGCACTGGGAGAGCTGTTATGACTTTGTGATTGTGCACATACCTTTATGTGCTTTCATTCCTAATCCCCTTTTTGCAGAAGCCAAAAGGTCTTCCAGCCAAAAAGGAAATCAAAACCTTTTGTTGGCTGCTTCATAAGAATTAAGGGTGGGATGAAGGTTGTAGCAGGATCTTAATTAGCCATTGTAAATAACAAGAGCGGCAGTGCCTGCAACCATATACCACCTTGGGCTGAGATATTGTCAGACCACACAAAGCTAGGTGAATGGGCAGCACAATGGCAGATAAAATTCACCCCTGATAGCTGCAAGACAAGGCATGGCAAGGAATAATTTGAGCTGTGCCTGTACTCTGTCGGGTTCCACGTTAATTGTAGTCATTTACACTCACAAAATGAGTGCAATAACAGCCACTCTGGGGTCTTTTTTTCCTCTTTGCTGTTGGGAGAGTAAAACAAAATATGAGGATGGTTAAAGAGAGGGATGTAAAATATTCCCTAATTCCTGTCTGCTCACAGCATAGATCCGGAGGAGACCCTTGCTAACGCACCGAGCTTCTCTCTGGATATCTGATCTCAAAAGGGGATATAGTGGAAATAATAAGTGTTCAGAGGCTGACAATGAAAATACTTAGAGGCCTGGTGAGGGAATGCTTTATGTAGGTATTGAAAAGACTATGCCTGCTTCATTTAGAGACAGAAAAGTAATGAATAGTCTAGACTGCAGAGAAAGTAAATTGGGATCCCCCACTCACCTGCTCTCCCAACATAGAGAAATTCAATGAAAGGCAGCAAATGTCAAAACTCCTGAAAAAGAGGGGTTCTTGACTTGGGGAAAATTAACATGTAGCATGGAAATTAGCTTTGGGCTCAGACAGTGTGAGCCTGGAGGGCAGCCTCAGAGGGGCAGGGTGTTTGGCAGCACACCCCCCATACAGACTGGTGCTTCACCCATCCCACCCAACAAAAACCACTGGGTTCAACCTTGTTTCATCCACGTTAGGTAGTTCTGGAGAAAGAATGAAATAACTCCACATGTTCTCTGAGTCCTTGCCCTGTCCTGTGTCACAAGAGGCCTGCTGTTCTCACACTCCTGTGCTGGCTGAAGGAGCAGCAAAGATGCTCTATGATGGCCTTGCAGGACACTTGAATGGTTCACCCTCACTCTTGTACCTTTCCATCCCCACAAGAAGCTCCACAGGCACCTCTTTCCAATAATACCTTTGAGACCTTTGCCCATGTGGCAACCCAGGTTGCAAACCCTACTTTGCCTTTTCTTTTGGTGCTTTTTAGATTCCAAGGCCCTTCCTGTGTCACAGAGGGACCATCCCATTTGCTCACCATCAAGACAGCGCTAGTGTGGGATGTGGCAGGGATGTATGGCCATGTATTGCATGGAGTTGGAGAGGAGAACTGTCCTACCCCTCCACAGGGTGACCCAGACCTTGCCCAGCCCTCACTGCCTTTCACATCGGCCAGCCAGACAACTGAACACAAGTGGTCCCATTCTGGAGATGGAGAAGTTGGGATTACTCCTCTGTTCTTGAACATGTCAAGAACAGAGCCATGTGTTGCCCTCCGTGTTTCAGAGCATGATCCTACAAGCTCCTCGCACACATTTGTGGCCTGGGGGATTTAGGTGCTCAAGTCCCATCCGTTTGGCACCTTATAGCCAGATTTCTCCCATGGTTTCAGGAGGAGATCCATGCACACAACAGGCCTTTGCTCTGGGGATCTAAATGGCTGCATGGCATGGTTTGTTGGGAAGCACCACAAACAGCTGCTGGGCGGGAGCAAGTCTGGTTCCAGAGCTTTGGGGCCTTGCCGTGGCTGGTGTCTTCTCCAGGATGCAGCAGGGGCTGGGCTGGGTAGCGCGGCTGCGGGCCCAGCATAGCTGTGGGCCGGCCCAGCTGAGGGCCCGGCTGTGGGCCCGGCTGTGGGGCCGGCTGAGGGCCCGGCTGTGCATGCTGCCGGCAGATGCTGCCATGGGTGGTCTGAACGCAGCCCAAGGTGCCCTAATCTCCGATCTGCTGCAGCAGCCAAGTGATTCAGGGCTGGAGGTTTGCTTCGTACCTGTGCAAGGTGTGAACCCAGACCGTGGCCTGCTTGTGAGGCAAGACAGTGAGGGCAGACCCTCACTCTTTCCAGGTGGCTCCTGCAAACATGAGGTGGCTTCACTCAGGTGCTGAGACCACCTGCCAGCAGCTGAGCCACCAGCCAACAAAGCCCTTCTTCCTCTCAGGGCATCCCTCTCCAAGTGCATGGAACAAGCCAGATCCCACAGGCAGCTCCCAGCCACCTTGGGAGGCAGGGATCGCCTTCAGGAAGTTACTGACTTGGCAAATAATCTAAAACCCTGCCCTTGGGTGGAATTCATGACATGTAAATTTATAGGTGACTTCTGTGTAATGAGGGAGCAGTGATGGAGTGAATGCCTTACGGTTGTGCTTCGTTAAACACCTTTCCACCCGAGCCAAGAGGTTCCTACACCAGAGCAGCAATCAAAGCCTCTCCTGGCAGCCTCACAGCCACAGGGAAAAGGGCCACGCTGCGCCTGGGACACAGACAGCAAGCTCCAGAGTGGGTTTGGCTGTGAGCAGAGGGGAGCAATGACACCTGAAGCAGCCCTGCTGGTCAGAAAATCATTGCTCCACGAGAAATTACCCCAAGTCCTTTAAAATGGCAAAAAAAATTGGATCAAAGCAGTGTGCAGGATGAAAGATTAAAAGTCATTTGGTTTCCAGAGAAGTGGTGGTGGGTGCAGGTGAAAATCTGACTGTGACTGGAGGTTAGAGAATCAGGGGAGGGCTGTGCCTCTGTCTGCTGGCAAATATCTGGAGCATTTTGTTCCATTATCTTCTTTTGGGGGTGCATTATCAGCTTCACGTCTGCCAAGCAACTTCTCTGCTGTTTGAAAGGTGTAGCTGGTTCCTGAGCAGGAAGTGCATCTTCCTGGAGGGCACCCGCTAGAGATGCTGGATATGCTGGGACGATGGAGGGGACAAGGTGAGCACCTACCTGCACAGGGAGAGTGCAGGGCCTCCCTCCGGTGGGGTCCATTGCTCTGCTGTATCTCAAACACATGCATTCGGTGTCCTGCACGGATATTAGGGGTAAATAGAGTCAATTATCTCCCACTATCTCTGTTGAAAGTGGTGCTTAATCCTTTCCTTTAAACCTTTTATCTAACATTAAATGGTCAGTAGTTTAAAAGAAAAAAGTTAAGATGACTCACTTTCCAGTTGGAAAAACCTTTATAATTGCAGTAAAAATGCACCGAGGGCATGCACTGATAACATTGTTTTACAGAACAAACAAAAACCACCATTAGTTTTGTATTCATTATTTTTCTGGGCAAATGAATTAAACAAACAGGATCACTGGTTTGTAACTTGTGGGCACATTATTGTGTTTACTATTAGACCTTCCTGGAAATTTCCCGAGTTAGAAGAAACATTTAAATTATAACCAGCTACACATTTCTGGTGGGAATCTTTCCTAGTCATGAATAATAAGGAAGTCTTTAGGCTGATGAGGAGGAATTCAGATTCATCTCCCCAGTGTTTTCAGTAAACCCAGGAGCCCAAGACCCTGCTGCTCTGGGAGTGAGGAGAGATGCTGCTGGGGATCCAGGGATCGTTGTTCAGGCTGTGGGTGCAATGGAGAAAGCAGGAGACCTAACTCACCGGCCTGTCCTTCTTCATGGAGTCATCAGCTGTTTGCCTCATTAAGGAACAAGTCTTTACTCACCTACACCCAACACCTACAACCAACACCTACACCTACACTGTACCACCCTGGAGGAGCTCAGGTTTTCTCCCAGGGCTTCTCTGGATGGGATGTGTCACAGAATCACAGACTGGTTCAGTTATTAAAGCTCATCCATTAAAGCTCATGGGCAGAGACACCTTCCACTATCCCAGGCTGCTCCAAGCCCTGTCCAACCTGGACTTGGACACTACCAGGGTTCCAGAGGCAGCCACAGCTTCTCTGGGCATCCTGTGCCAGGGCCTCCCCACCCTCACAGGGAAGAATTTCCTCCTGCTATCCAATCTAACCCTGCCATCTGGCAGTGGGAAGCTGTTTAAAGGAACAGGGAGGGAGCCAGACTTGGTGGGAGCTGGTGGGAGAATCAATGCCCCTTTCTGCTCTGACCATGGTGTGACCTGGGCAAGGATGGTGGGTGCAGCTGGGGCTCTGGAAAAGCTTCCACCCCACTGTGCACCAGTGACCACCTGCCCTGGGCACACAGGGACACCCTCACTTGTGCCTGGTCCTGGCACCACCTCAGAGGACATCTTCACCAAGGCCATGCTGAACCTGGGGTTGGACTGGGATGACTGAACAAGGACTAAACATTAAATCAAGAATCAGCTAGGGGTCCGGTGAAATATGACTGGGAATTTTGTCCTTTGTGCCTTGGAAAGTATAGCTAAAGGAAAATAATTAAGTTTTACATTTTTTATCCTTTTTTTTTTTTTTTTTTTTTAAATTCTTTGTCTCTTTCAGCCCAGAAACAAAATCTAAAAATATTGAAATGTGAAAAGAATGCACTTCAGGTCCCAGGTTTTCTGCTTTTGACAAAAAAAAAAAACAAAACAAAACAAAACAAAACAAAAAAAAAAAAAAAAACAAACCAAACCAAACCAAACAAAACAAGAAAAAAAGAAAAAGACAAAAACAAACAAACAAACAAAAAAAACCCCTTTTTTCCCCAGACTTCCTTCAATGCAAAATTTTTGCTTACCTGTAAATGTGTGGAGATTTCCATCCAGCTCTTACACTGATTATTCAGTTCATAAAATTTGAAATGGAAGTGCTGAATTTTCCCATGGTTAACATTGCGGTGCCAGGCCCTCTCCTCCTGGTCCCAGCCCTGTGTCACCCATGGCAGGGCAGCACTGAGCCACAGCAGGGGACCAGGGAGAAGGTCAGCTGCTGGGTGAATCAGGGCTGTGTTGACATGGCCAGTCCAGTTCTTGCCATCCAAGTGTTTGTGACCAGTTTGTATCTGAAGCCCCAGAGCAAGGTGTGTTGTGACCTCCTTCCCAGGATCCATGTGCTCAGTGCTGGAGGCATAATTTCCAGGAAGCAATCCTGCTCCTTGTTTAATTTACTACTAAATTATAGATTGTGTGGTCCGTGAGCCACTGCATTGGTGCTGCTGAATTTACAAGGAATGGATGAAGTTCCTGCAGTGAAACCTTTCCTGTGGCTGTGGGACCTGCACTGTGCCCCATGACGTCCTGCTGATTTTGGGGAAGGTTTGTCACCAGATAAGTGAATGGGGTCTGACTCCAGCCTTTAGGACTGGGTCTGTTTTTACATGTGGACGCTTTACAAATAAGCCACTCGCCCCAGCTGTGGCTGCCCCCTTAACATTGGATGAGATGGTTATTTGCACTTGTTTGAGCATTTTGCTTGCGCTGGCAGAGAGCCCTCCCTTCCTCGCTACCTGCTCTGCTGCGTTTGCCATAGCCAGGGAGCTGGCTGGACCAAAGGCTCGCGGAGCTCCGTGTATGTCCCAATAACTCAGTCCTGCCAGGGTTTTGTGGCAGTAATAGCCATAAAGCAGAACAGCCATGACAGCAGGAGTGAGAGTACCCCATCCCTGCTGCTGTTGCTGCCCATGGCTGCCAAGCTCTCCATGTCAGACCGGAGTTTATTGAGGCTGTGCTTTTTGGGGCTAGAGGTTTGTCCAGCATTTAGCACACCAGGGACTTTGCATGAGAAAAGTCATGGTAACTGAAGGGCAGGACAAAGCACGACAGAAATTACAAGGAGCACGAGCTCCTTCCCTGTGCACAAGAGCTGCTGTGAGAGGCTCCTGTTTGCATAACTAAGAGCTCGACTTTTGCTGTCTGCCTGACTCATTTATGCTTTTCTGCATCTCCGAGCCCCAATCCAGCCAGACTTGACATTAGCAGATGCCAAATGAATATTTGCACAAATGTTCACCAGCGAGTTTTTGTGCCGCTCCTTCCCTCAAGGTGGCAAGTGTGGGTGTGGAGAGCTGCCCTGCCCCTGTTTGCGAACATGTCCCTTTGAACTCCCTGGCGGGGAGGGTGAAAGAGAGGGGAAAAGGTTTTCCAAGCAAGAAAATAAAAATAATTAATAAAAAAAGTCACCTGAACAGGTTCCAGCCTGTGTTATTTTGTTGTTAACCCAGAAACCTGTGGATACTGAAATCTGTGAAAGGAGTGGAGGAATGGAAACGGCCTCAGTAAGAGTGGGAATGTGGTGAAAAAGAAAGCAAAGCCGAAAAAGCCTCAAATCATGACTTTGCTTTGTTGATATGAAAATTAGACACATACAAATTAGCTAGGAAATATCCTGTTTCTTTCAGGGTGTTGGGGGAGGAGGAGGAGGCATTAACCTTAGAAAGGGAGCTCTCTGGCCACCCCAGGGAAGGTGGGAAGTAAGTGTCGGGTGATGTGTTGACTTTAATGCAGGAAAGGAGCCTGCTGCCGGGAGCAGTACTAATCCTGCATCTGCCTTTTGGACTGCGGTTTTTAACATCCTCCTTTGGCTCCTGGACGCGAGGGCCCCATTCCTAGGGGTGCCCACACACTGCCTTGGCTGGGAAGGGCAGAAAGGGCCAGCTGAGGCTTGCAGCTGAGGAGCCCAAACCTGCTCACCTGGAGTCTGCCCGTGCTGGGCACAGCAGCGGGTGCTTTGCCGCACACAGGGAATGGTAGGGATTTGGTGGTGGCTCCCATGGGAGCAGGACAGACCCTTCCCCTTCCCACAGCCCCTCAGAGGCTCAGGCGGGAGGCAGGATCCAGCCACCTTTTCCAGACCTCCTGAGGCTCCAGCTGGCTTTGCCACGAGCCTGGGAGTGGGAGCGGCAGCGAAACGTCTGAGGATGGAAGAGTTAAGCACACCCTGGCAGCGCACCCCTGCCTCCCCTCCCCAGGCTCATCTAGCAGATGGGGGAAATACTAATTATCCCCGAGCGAGTGGTAGCTGTGTGGTGAGGGTGATGCTGTCCTGGAGCTGTGCCACGCCGCTCAGCACGAGGCAGCGCTGCCGAGGGAGCGGGGTGAGCCCGTCTGGGTGACCCGCGGGGACGTGGTGGCACCAGCCTGGCAAGAGGATGCTGCAGCAAATTCCGTGTTCAGGAATCAAAGCAAGAACTGGAAATAGGCTTGGCTTTTCCCATTCTGCTGTATCCTTGCTTTGGGCACATTGATATCCTTAATTTCTCCCAGGAATTCCCAAAAGAACAAGTAGTTTTTAACCACTGCAGTTGGTCTTTGCAGGTAACTGGAAAGCTGCTCGGGCAGAGACTGTTCTGTTAAAAAACAAGCAAACAAACAAAAATCCACGGATTTAGCATGTCTGAGATGCCAAAGGTGCCTTGTCAGCAGGCAGCTTGTCCCTGGGGTTTGCAGGATGGAGAGACAGGTTCCAGTTGTGTCTTTTGAGTGAGGGTTTGTGCGTCTGCCCCTCCCGTCTCCCCCAGCTCCCTGCCACTGCTCCGGGCTCTGTAGATGAAAGCTGCGTTCCAAACAAAGCATTATTGATTATTATCCCCTCGAATTTCAGAGAGGGCTTGCATTTCATGTACACGCCACAGTCCATGGACTTGCTGGAATAAATAACACATGGGAGCTTGTTCGTATGCCGAGTCAATAGGGAGCTGTCGGCTTTCATGCAATTTCACACATTTTTTCAGCTAGCTCAGCAATCCAAATGCAAAAATCCAGCAAACAGGGACATCATGCTTATTTCTGACAATCCCTGGAGAGGACTGTATCTGTAAACCAATGAATGGATTACACTCATCCACAGATGATGGGGTTTTTTCCATCTGTGACAGATATTATATGGAAAATCTCCATTTAATATCTGATCCAAGAATAATTCAATACAAGTGAGTAATTTAAGTTAAAAATGCTGTAAGTTCTGCTTAACTCCTTCAGGGTGGGAGGCAGAAGCTGGTGGAATGGAGCTTGTGCATGGTATCTCCTCTCAGAGACCTGACATCCATACAACTCTGAGGAGCAGAGCCTGTGACCAAGTGATCTGTTTGGACCCTTCTGAAGGACACCCTAAAAGCCTGGCTGGGAAATGAACAAGGGGTCTGAAAGGCAGAGGTTGTAGGTGGATCTCAGTCAGTGTTGTCATGATGGTCTTCTGGAATAGTCCAGAGTCCTGGAATCAGAGAATCACAAAATTATTTGAGTTGGAAAGGACCTTAAAAATCACCTCGTTCCAATCCTCTGCCATGGCAGGGACATCTTCCACTGTCCCAGGCTGTTCCGAGCCCCAGTGTCCAGCCTGGCCTGGGACATTTCCAGGGATCCAGGGACAGCCACAGCTTCTTTGATCATCCTGTGCCAGGGCCTGCCCACCCTTACAGGGAACAATTTCTGCCAAATATCCCACCTAACTCTGCCCTCTGGCAGTGGGAAGCCATTCCCTGTGTTCTGTCCCCCCAGGCACTTGTAAAAAGTCTCTCTCCATCTTTCTTGTTTTTGGGCTCCCTTTAGGCCCTGGAATGCCCCAGTGAGGTCACCCCAAAGCTTCTCCTCTCCAGGTGAACAATCCCAGCTCTTCCAGCCTTTCCTGCCAGCAGAGCTGCTCCATCCCTCTGCTCATCCTGGAGCCTCCTCTGGCCTGGCTCCAGCAGCTCCAGCTCCTTCCTGTGCTGGGCCCTGGGGCTGGGTCTCACCTGTGCCGGGCAGAGGGGCAGAATCCCCCCCCTCCCCTGCTGTCCACACTGCTTTTGATGCATGATATAGATAGATATAGAAATATATACATACACATGCCTATGCATCCATAAACACACACATATAGCCACACACAGCCACACAGCCATTATACAAACACATACACATACACATATGTGTGTGCCTCTCTGTATTCACTGGTAGCCTCCCAGCATCCCAAAGCTTTAGTCCTTGACCCAGTGACGAGCAGGAGAGGAAAGGCAGCAGATGGGTGCAGACAGAGAGTGAGCGCAGGGAGAGCCGAGCCAATATTGCTCACTATGATAGACAGTGGTCTTAGCACACCAGCAGCCTAATGCAATGTTTCTTGCTGTCAATTTTTTGGTGGATATGCTGGCAATGGATGGATTTAAGGAGGAATGTGAAGTGTCAGAGCTTGCTGCTGTTTGCAGAGATCTTCCTGGTGCAGAGGAGGGCACTGGGGCCCATCAGTGTCAGTGGAAAGGAGCAGGCATAATGATTTATTGCTGAAAGTCCAGCTGAATTTAATGTATGTTTTACTTGCCTGGAGACTGGTTCTCCTTCAGATAAACTGGGAATGAGACCTGGGGCTGGCTGTGGACAAAAACAAGGAGAGGAGAAAAATAAGATTTTGCTATTATGATTGAATTTTGTATGGGATAGACACTGGGCAACATTTCCCCTTTTTATTCTGTCCCTCTGCATTCTGATATCCCTGAGTACCCTACCTTGTCCTGTAAGCCATGGACTCCAGATGACTGTGCAGAATTCAGGAATATTTTGGAACATATGTTCCCCCCCTCTCTGGGGCCAAATATTTCTTTTTTTTTTTTTTTTTTTTTCCCACAATTACAAGGAAGGAAGTAGCTGATTAACACGTTCATTACTAATTTTTGGAACAGCACAGTCCAAACATCTCGGGTACAACCCCTGATTTTTGTGGTGAGCACATTATTCATTCCCTGAGCAACAGCTGTGGAGCACTTGGTTCTTGAGAAATTAATTCAATTTTGTGTCTTCCCAACAAGCAAGAATTATATCGTCATTAGTGTGGAGTAGATTTGGCTAAACCTGCTGCCTTGAAGATGCTTGTTTATGATGAGAGCCCTACCAGCTCTGGTGCTGAGGTTTATGGAGTTATATAATGTTTGTGTGTGTCCCTGTGCCTTTACTGTTCGATCAGTCAGCAAAGAAAGAGGAAATCAGATTTGTTAGCAATAAAGTAGTGTACAATAGCTATTAAAATAGGGTAATTACATAATTAGCACAGTAGTGGTAACTCACCCAGCATGAACAACAGTAAAACAGGCCCCTGTTTCCCTCGGTCTGACTCAAGCCGGGTCCCTAACAAAACTTCCAAAATGGTTATTTAGTACAAACACACACAAAAAACTTAAAAGCCATCATAAAACTGAGAAGGGAGGCCCAAAAAACCACAGGGAAGCCAAACACTTTCAAAGAAACAATAGTAAATTAGGTGTTAAAGATATAAAAGCCTGTTCCCTAACAATTTAATTAGGTAGCATGTCTGTTACGGACATTATGCTGCTAGTTTTGGAGCCCATGGCAGGGCCTCACAGCTCTCAATTCACACTAGCCCCCAAGAGAGGAGTTTGTTATGAAGGACTGATGTTTTTGCTCCACAGAAAAGTGTGATGGTAATCAAGTGAAAATGGCAGGTAGCACAAGAAATTACTATTGTTCTTTGCAACTTTCCTTGACATATATTTACAGTAATTAAAAGCCCAGTTTGAAGAATAGTTCTGGTTTTAATTAGCACCTGCTTCAGTTTCATCTGAGCTCATTCCCTCAAAGAAGGATCAAAACAACAACACTTTCCTGGAATGAGCTTGAGTTTGAGTAGTGTGAGCCTGCATGAATGGGGCTCAGCCCTTGCCTGGGTGTGCAGCCTTGCCTGAAGTCTCCTTAACTCCTCCTGCAGCCACAGCACATCTCTCCTACCTGAGAGTGAGCCTCTGCTTGCCCATCTGAAATGGGCAAGACTGGTGAGATTCTGGCTCCACCCAAAAAAATGGGAATCCTGGGGAATTTCATAGAGTCATAGTTTTGCCTGGGCTGAGACCACTGTTAAGCAACTTTTAAGATTAAATTTGTGAGATGGAAGTGGGGACAGGAGTGCCAGGGGAGGGAAGGGTTTTGCTTGTTAAGAGGCTGCTGTTAAATGGAAGGGACTGTCCAAGTGCCTCACTGTTGCTCAAAAAGTCACCCCATCACTGGAGACCATGATAAAGCCTCTGCTTTTACCTTTGAGGCTCTAGAGATGTGGATTTTTCTCTTGATGGCAATGAGGGTTGCAGTTAATGACTACTGTAGAAAGAGAGGGATCTTGTGGGAAGATTCTCCCTGACCTCTTCTCAAAGGTAGGACACTCAGCAGTAATTCCTGATGTGCTGAGGGCAGTTTTTAGGGATAAAGTTTCCATCAGAGTGTTGCTTGATGATTCGTTCTTCCATCGCCTCCCAGCAGTGTTTATACCCAGGAATGGAGAGGCATCACAAGCTGAGGTGTCAATTTATTTTTAGTGGAGTTTCTTTGCTTAAAAGTTGTGGCACATCCCTGATGGAGTTAACCAAAACAAGTGAAGACAGCCTCTCATAAACTCAGGGTTGGTTTGCAGGCTTTGCCTGAACCATCAGTCTGATTTTATGTCATCCGAAGGTGACCATGCTGCCCTGCCCTCAGCACACCACCTTTCTGCTGCCTGCACCCCCTCAGTGCTGCCTCTCGTCCAGCAGATCTCAAACAAGTGGCGTTGTCACCAAATGAGACCAAGCCCATTGGAGAAATGTCTGTGTTCCATGCAGAAATGGAAATCTTCAGCCACAGTTCAGTATTTGTCCACTCCAGGATGCAGACGTGCAGATCCACTCCAACACTGCCAACTGGAGAAGTCAGATCTTCTCTCTTTCAGAGCCTGCACAGGGAAGTGCAGGAGCTGCTGGGCTCAGTGCAATCCAGAGAGGGGTGACAGGTCTTCTGTAGCATTTTTTGAGGCTTCTAAGCCTTACTTATCCCTTTGCATTTCCAGTGCTGTACTCAGCTGGAAAAGGGAGGAGCACTCTAAACCAGGACAGGTCTGCTTCAAGCAACTCTTTGTTTCTGAGGGCAGGGTATGGGGGCAAAGCAGTTCCCTTGAGGAAGAGCTGCTCTCTGCAGCCCAAGCACAGTCCCTGTGTTTTGGGAACATGCACCCCCTTGCTTTGTATCTAGAAAATGAGCCTGGGCTAAAGTGCCTCTGCTTGAGAGAGGCACTGCAGGTCTTGGGGCTGCTCCCACGGAGCTGTGAGCACTGGTGCAGGCAGGGCTGGTTACAGTGGTAGTGACCAGCGGAGTTGGATGGACGGGCTCCTCTGACCCCATCAGCCGCCCAGCTGAGCTGCAATGCTCAGAGAGCAAAGATCCAATGACTTCTCTCACTCTGGTATCTGTGTCCAGAATTTCTCTCCAGGGCACCGAGATTCCACTTCTCCTCCCAGAGTAGCTGGCAGCAGCTCCCCTCCCTGGGGAGCAGAGGCTCCTGCATTTCCATGCTGTTGTTTGTGTTGTTTGCAAAGAGCTTTGGAGTGAAATCTTTCTCACAAGGCTTTTTATTTTTTTTTTTTTTATTAGCACTTCATTGTTTTTTCAGGGCTGGAAACATAAGCTCAGCCATCCCGATGCTATTTTGGACCTCACACCTCTACTTGACCTAAGAAAACTAAGGACAGCTGCAAAAATACAAACAAACAAATAACTTGGAGCATTGGATATGCTTTAAACCACTAATGAGTTGAGCCTAACAACCCCCCTAGGAAGCATATGTTAATTTATATGTTTTCATTAAGTCTAGTCTTCAGCTTCCCGATTTGTCTATGCAGTGTGGCAGGGTCCTCAGTGAGCAAGGGAGACAGTGCTGGGACTGGAGCTTAAGAGAGAGCTGGAAATAGAGCATTTTCTGCTATTAAACATCTGCTGAAAAGGACAGTGACAGTGTTAGGGTGGTGTAATGGGATGTTCTAGTCACTGCATGTGCACAGACATCAAGCAAAGAGCTGAAAGAATGCCCATAATGGTGCCTGGTGGGGAGGGGAGATCCACGGGGAGCTGCCTCAGTCCTCAGTGGGACTTGGGGCCAGGGGCTCCTTCCTGCCAGAGATGCGAATCCCTGCCTGTCTCACTCCACCTTCTTCCAGCTGAGCTCAGATTTCCCACAGACTACTACTGAAATTGGGGCAAAATCAACCATTGGAGAAGGGTACGGTAATGTTCCCCCTCATTGCTTCTTGGTGTTACTGGGTGTCAGTGGTTCTGGCATAAACAGCTTGTTCCCCCTTCCTAGCTCTATTTTCCAGCTCGTTCCTGTGAAGCAGCAGTTATTCGTGACTTCATTCCAGATCTATTGCTCTGGGATTTAGGAAGTGCTGCCACTCCCTCAGCCCACATCACTGCTGTGGGGTGGGGAGAAGAAGAAATGGGGAATAAACAGAACTGTCACCTTGCACAAAGTGGCAGATGGAGCTGCCTGCACTGCCCAGCCCAGCCGCAGCCCCAAGGTGGGAGCCAGGGCTGTGACCAGGGCCAGGACACGCAGGAGCTGAAGGAAACCATTGCCTCCGAGTATAAACAGCAATATGAGATCCTCACATAGCAGCTGAGATAGGAAAGCACTGGATACATCCATGTCCTGCAGCTCCTCCTCCATAATTCCTGGAGGCTAATACTGTGTGTTGGGTGGTGCAGCAGTAAGGGTCAGTGGCTGGTGAGGCTGATGCAGCCTCTTGTGCTTGTCCTGGGCTGTTTGATCCATGGGAAATCCAACTTGCTCCTCTTACACAGGGCAAATGCAGCCACTGGGCTTCAGGCCTGAGTGGTCTGACCTGTGGAGGCAACACTGATGACCAGGGGGGAGTTGAGATCTTTGGTGGGGGGTGGGGGGTGGGGGGATGGGGGTGTGTTGAGATGATCAGGGTTATGTTGAGATAGCAGGGGAATACTGATAGAGAGCGGAGCCAGCAGTGCTCATTGCCCAGCCCCACTCCAGACACTGGTGCTGTCGTGACAGGCAGCAGAAGAGAGTCCACTGACTCAAATGTCTCTTTGATTGGAGAACTGAGATGGGTAAAAATAGCAGCTTTCTGTTGAGGAAAACTGCTTCCTGTCTGGGCCTGATTTCATCACCCAGGCCAGTGCAGCTGCGAAACCACAGCCTGGCTCTGACACTTTGTGCACTCCTTTTACATGGTTACTGAACTCCAATCACTGCATTTCAGAGGGGCCTTTGGTCCTCAGGGCTCTGCTTCAGGGTACCCAGCCTCAAATACTTGGGGCTCCACATCAGTCACATTTGAAATATACTGTTTGTTTATTTGCACCGAGATTGCCCTGAGAGGCTTCCTGGCTCTGCTAGGAAGTTCCCACCCTGTTTTACTTATGATCTAACCTTGCAGTTCGTAACCCTCTGGCTGGGAATGGGCACCCATGAGAGGGAAAACTCACTGCCCCTGCTTTCTGTTGAGAGTGTGGTCATTTTGCAGCTGGACTCAGCTCCAGCTGGATGACATGGGGAAAAGGCTGGAGGGAAGTGGAGAGAAGAGCAGGTCACAGACTGGACACATTCCTCTTGAACGGGATCCAAAGGCTGTAGACAGCTTAGGTGCAGCAGAGTGCTGGTGGGTGTAGGAGCAAAGGCTGAGGGAACTGGAACCATTTGGTCAAGATCAACCAAGCTGATCCTTTAAATTGTCTTACAGGCCAGGTTCTTCACCTCCTAGGACTGTAACCCTTGGTTTGCCTTGCAGAGGTGAAGTCATTTTATGGGTGATCTTAGAAACTGCCCCTGGAACAGGATTGAAGCCTTTTTTTGAGGCAAAAAAGGCTGGGTCCTTGGGTGCTACTGGATTTCTGGGATGGCTCATCTAGAGACGTATGGAACCAGTGGTTTGGATCACATCTCATCCTGCTAGCTCATGCTCCTCTGTCTTTCTGAAGATGACTGTCACCCCATGGTGCCACAACCTCTATGGTCACCCACCCTCTGCTTCCTGCCCGGCCAGGTTATCACCAAACACACAGCGAGGAGCTGCAGGGCTCAGGCCGATGGCAGATGAGCTCCAGCAGTCACAGGGCACCTTCAGAAAGAATGGAGC
The DNA here is from genome assembly GCA_013400575.1 of Peucedramus taeniatus. Taxonomy (NCBI): domain Eukaryota; kingdom Metazoa; phylum Chordata; class Aves; order Passeriformes; family Fringillidae; genus Peucedramus; species Peucedramus taeniatus. Next base: position 142,657 of record WBNO01001065.1, read on the forward strand.
ATCTCTGTCCCAAGATTGCTGCTCTGGAATAGGAGTGTGGCTGAATCTCACCCAGATCTGATGCTCTGCATTGAGCGTTCTTGTGTTTCATAAGCACTTGTGTTGTGACTTACTCCAGCAAGTGTTTCCTCTGTTTTTGGAGGTATCTCATGTGAGTTCTAGCTCCTCAGCCTGTGGGGAGGCTGTCTGTTCAGTGTCATATGACACTACAGTGGCTGGAGTTTCTTCACATTTGTGTGTCATCTCCCTCATTTTTGGTATTCAGATTTTCTTTTCTTCTTCCCATCTTAAGAGTAGAATAACTCTGAGTATTTGTTCCACTAAATCCCTCTTCCTAGAACAGTAGATAAATATTTCAAGCTGTGTCTGATTTGATTTAAGATCTTATTTCTGTTGCTGAGGTACATTTTCCTTGCACGGAGGACAGGCTCCATCAGAGTCATGATGATTCACAAAGGGTTGGTTTGCCAGTTGTGTTCTCTGGTTGTTGCTGGGCTTGGGAAGCAAATCTACCCTGGACCTTCCCACGGACCCAAGGGTTGCAGCTGGGTCAGGCTGGGTGTTAATGGGAGCTGCTCAGAAAGTGGAATTTCCACTGTAGGAGAAGCTCTGACACTCCCCAGCTCCTTTTGTTATTGAATCAAGATAAAAAAGTGAAATTTGGAAGTTTCCCACAAAATGTAAATTTAGGAACTGTTCAGAAAAGAAAGCCTTATTTAAACGATTTGTTCCTACTTTCCTATTATACAAAATCAGGAAAAATGAAGACATTAGGCAGTGGAAAATCTAAAATCTCTAGAAGGTTAGAGTTAATATTCAGCTCTGTGCAGCAGTGGAAGCAAAAAGACCAGAATAAAACAAAGTGTGTCAATGCCATTGAGAGGAACCAGTGCAGTGGTGATGAAACACAGTGTTTTGACATTCTCCTGGTGTAAAATTTCATTGAAATTGACAAACTGCTGAGAAGTATTTTGATTTTTTAAATAGACTTTACTGGATGAGAAATCGCTCTGTTGAAATATTTTCAGCTGGCTCTATTGCAAACTGGGTCAACAGCTGATGAGCAGACCATGTCACTGCTGGGGAGAGCTGGAGATACGTGAGGGTCAAACCCCCAGCGTTTGAGCAGCCACTCATCAAATACCATTTGCCTGGAGCAGGAAATTGGGCTGAACAAGAACGACAAGCGTTTGGCACCTCAGGAGTGTCCAGATGGCCCCGCACCAGGCGCTGGCTCTGGAGAGTGGACACAACCCAAGTTGTTATCAAGGCTTCTCACAGCAGCCATTGCAGAGACTGACAAGTCAGGACACCTTTGCCCTGAGCCAGAGTCAAGTCCTAAATCAGCCTCTAAATTCCAAGCAGATGTAAGATGTGGAAGCAGGAGGAAGATAGTGAGAGGAGCTGTTCTCTGGAACAGACCTCCTGGAACATGTGCTCGAGTCTTCTGCTGGACAGGCCTCTGCCAAAGGAGAGCATCAGATCTGAGGAACTGCTGGTTCAAACTGACACTTGATCTCCTCTAAGGGGATTTCATGTGCATCCATGGCCCATGAATCTTAACTATCTGCTAAGTCTGAAAGCCTACTTAGTTCTGTGGTCAGCTTCAGATCGAGAGGAAACAAACATTCTGAATTCCATAACTGCCTCACTTCCAGTAATTCCTTGTAAACTAGTCAAATTATATACTTGAAGTGCTAAAAAATAATAATAATGTAACACTTAAGAAGAGCTGTCAGTCAGAAAAATGTGTACCCTGTTTTTGGGCACATAACCATGTGCTGCTTTGTCTCTAGGTGGAAAACCCAGCCAGACTCAGCCAAACCTGAGGAGCTGCAGCTACCACAGTACCCACGTGCATGGTCCAGTTTGGCCATGGCTACACTGGGAAAATGCAGGAAGACAACAGACATAGCACATCCCCCCACTCTGTAGTTTCTTCAGATGTTGTGCATTCAGACTATTACATGACAGGAGGATTTGTCTGAAGAGTTTCCCAGCTGGAAGATGTGTGTGATAGATTCATGGTAGGAGATAAGACCTTTTTTGAATGCCTGAAGAAGGTAGAATACAACTCTGCAATGACACAATCTGTGCTCATTTGTGAACCCTAAGGCTCTGTGCTGTGAGCCAGGGAGGTCAGGGTGCATTTGTGCTGGAGCTTGGCCATGCCGTGGAGTGGGACATGGGATCAGTACCTGGAGAGGAGGAGATGAAAGCTGTTACCTGCCAGTAACAGCCCTTGGACATGGACAGTGAACAACAGCATCCCAGCACACATGGGGACACCACTCGCACAGAACTTACACTGCAAAGAGGGAAACCTACAAAGCTCTGGTTTGCGGTGAAGTTCAGTTGTTTACTTCTGCTTACCCTCAGGAGATAAACAGGTGCTCTTTTTTTTCAATTTTTTTTTTTTAAATTTTTTGCTGATTTGCTGAGAACTTCTTGGATAACTTCTCCTGATTGCCTTTTGATGTGGATTGAGGGTTAGAGTTGGGCAGAAAAACAACTGATGGGCTAAAAAAGGAGATTATTGGTGCACGTGTGACAAATGCCAGGTCAGGAGGTCCCACCATCATCCTCATCTGGCTTGATACCCCAGGGCTTCTTTTAGCAACCCTTCCCTTCTCTCTGAGGTGACCCTAGCTTTTCCACAGCTCCAGGTATACAAGAAGCACCACTAGTAGCAAGAAACAGGTGGGTAATTTGTAATGAATAATCTAAATAGCAATGATGCCATTTTTTCCAGTATGTGAGTTGTCTATATGAAAAGGTTGGGTTTTTCTTTGAGAAACTTTTTATTTGGAAGGCTTTAAAAAAATCTCTGAAAAGAAAGGAAATCTTTGTCTGGAGCTTATTAGTGAGTAGCTTGTTGTTAGTGCTTGATAGTCCAAGTCCAGGCTGTCTTGCATGTGTGCACACAGCTCACATGGGCCTGATTAAATCCCTGTAAAACCCAGGGAGCTTTCCTGCAGGCACTGGTGGGCCCTGGAAGGTCCATGGAGAGGACATCCTTATCTGAAAGGGACTGGAATACTCTGGAATAGGTTTCTCCATGTTTGCACCTGGCTATAGATATTCATCATGCTTGCTGAGACTCTTCAATATTGGCTCAACATTTGTCCGTTCAAGGAACAAACCTGTGCAGTAACTCCTCTGGCAACAAGCCTGACTGAGCTTTGGGCTGCATCCTTGTAAGCTCAGAATTTAGCAAGGGATTTTTAACAGATTTTATGAAAACAGCTTCTTGGGCAGAGGAGAGAAGCCAGCCTGGTATTTAAAGGGCTAGAATTATGTGGGATGAATTTTCTGAAAGTGTCTTCCCAGTTTCCAAGCCCAATTCCCACTTTCTTTTCATTCTCTTGTGTTGGTTTACCCACTCCAGCTCTCATTGCTGACTCTGTTCCTGACTCCTAAGCCCTGGAAATACCCAGCTGCTCATCTCTCACCAAGAGCCACCACAGGTCTGGGTGGGCCACAGGTGCCACCTGTCACAGTGAGGTGCTGAGAGTGGAGCTCCTGGGACATTCAGTCCTGTGGTGCTGCCATCGGTTTCCAGGCCTAGAAACCCATTTATGAACTCCCAGCTGGAGCTTTCTTGTATCTTCAGTGACCTACAAAAATCTGGTCCCACAATGTGAATTCCTTTTACTGTCCCCTGGAGCAGTTCAACTCTTTGAAAATCTCCCTCATTCCCTGTTCTTTGCCAGCTGAGGGCTTTGGCTGATGGAGCACGTCAGGCTCCTTGGAGCCCACAACCCAACTGCAGCAACATTTCATGTCTTCTTAGAGCATGGAAATGCTGTAAAAGAGCAAGAGTTCTCAAGGCTGCTTCTCAAAACACAGTAAGCACTGAAAGGACAAACTGCTCTCTGAGGGAGAAAAGGGGGTCTCTTGCAACCCAAGAAAGTTCAGTGGCTGGTTCAATGGGTTGCTCAGATCTCTTCTACCTTCTCATCTTTGTGGCACCACTGAGGCTTGGCTGTGAGTCTGGTCCCCACCACAGTCACACTTCCTGACTCTTTCAGGAGCCTCCCAGTTTGCTGTCGTGATGCAAACTCTGCCGCAGCTGCTGCACCCACTCAGCTTTCTCCAGCAAAGCCTGTCCCTTGCTCCCCAGAAAGCTGCACCCTCTCCCCCTCCACACTGTGGTCCCAGCTGGCCTGGAGCACAGGAAGCAGGACAAGGTCTGCTGCCCCAGAACAGCCCTGTCCACAGTGGAGCACAGCTATGAAGGAGATGTGAACAAAAGACGTGTTCCAGCCTTTACCCTACAGCCAGCTGGGGGTTTGCCCTGCTTCCCCCCGCACCTCCTGGGATCCACATCCAAACCTATCCCTACTGTACCACTGTCAAACTCTTCCACAGCCCAGCTTTTGTTTCCTTCCAGGCTTGTCTGCAAGTAGAGCAGAGAGAAGGGGTGAAGAGGAGGTAGAATGGGTGATGTCTTTTAAACTGGAAAGAGGTTATATTTTCTTGGTGGAGTCAGTGCACACATATCCAAGGAAGGACTAAAAATTGGAAAGGAACAGAGCCCAGCTTACATAGCTGTGCAGATAGCCATGGGTTGGCCAGCACGGAGCAGGAGCACTGTGCCATGACAGGAGGCTGGCGTAGGATCATCTCAGATTATTAGTGCCTCTTGTTTTATAAGCAAGGTTCTGGAGGAGGAAGTGAAGTGAAGTGAAACTGGTGATTGTACAGGCACGCCGGTGATTAAGGCTGCAGTGGGTGGGCAGTCTGTGGGGGCTGCTGTGTTAACTCCAGCCAAGGAGAGGCACATGCTTTCCAATCTATGCTATCTCAGTTTCAGTGCTGCAGACAACCCATCAGGGTGTCATTAACAAGCAGTTATTCTGCTCTTATTGCTGTGCTTTAAGGAAATATGTCAAAGGCATTTCTTGTGAGCGAGGTCTCTGTACGATCAGATTGCTCCAGCCTTCTCGCAGCATTCCATTCAGATTATAATACACAATAGTTCAGACCCTGCTGTGTCCCATTACTCCATTATGAAATTGCTTTAGAAGTTGGAGCATACTGATTGGCTCCCAATGATTTCATACCCATCATATTTCTGTGTTTGTGCTCTTGGGCTGTCTGTTCTGTCTGGTTGGTTAGAGCCATTTCACTCCTCTGTTTTATGCACTTGCATATATTTTATACCTGTCTGTATCATTAACTAGCTCCCTCAATATGCTTTGCAACTTCAAACCAGGCTGTGAAAGTGCAAATTACCTTTGAGGGCTGTTGTTGGGGGTATGGAGGCCTCATGTTATTGGCTCAGGGCTGAGAGAGGTGGGAAGGTATAGTGAACCCAAGCACAGCCCCATGGTGCAGAGCTCCTCTGCCTCCCCCTGCCTGGCAGATGTGCAGCTGCCCACAATGGAGCAAAATGGGGAGAGGATGATGGGGTGGCAACTGAATTTATTTGTGCAGCTTCTGTCTAAAGCCTTCTGAATCCTAAAGCACTTATCCTCCAAACATCACAACCATTTCATCTGCTACCCATCCCAACCAGCCTCTATAAAACTTAACTTTGTTCATTAATTACTCACAAGGGGCAAGGAAAAAGGGATATTGATAGTTGGTGAGACCTGCTTTCATGTGTCAGGTCTTGACACAGCTCTTTGCCCTCATGGAGTAAATCTTTCTCACTGGTGGAAGATTTGCCAGAGAGAGGCACTGCTGCTTTATGTTAAAACAGGGATTTTACACCTGTTGGAAATAAACCCCAGGAAACCTGAATGGATGTGGTTTGATTCTACTGAATGACACAATTTATCCTATCCTGCATAAAAGGAGAGTGAACAAGAATGAAGTCAGGAGGATTCAGCTTGTGCATCTTTGAGATGGTCAGTCCTGTTTGAACCCACCCATGTAAGAACTGAAGCAAGGTCCTGTTCTAAATTAAAACAGTGTTAAGTGATCTAGTTTAGAGAGCCAAAATAAACTTGGGCTTTGAACTTTTCTAAAATGACTGTAAGTATCACTTTGAGCACCTATTATTAATAGCAGTGTTAATTTTCAGTACCATTTTGTACCACCCAAACCAAAAAGCTGAGGCTGAGAAACTGATAGTACATGTATTGCCAGAGCCTATTAGAATCAAATTGTTGACATCTTCTAGGGAGATGCTGAGATTACAAAAAAAAAAAATCTGTGCAAAAATGTCCTTGGTATGCAATTAATATTCTGCCTTCTCTGTCAATAAAAGAATGCGATTCAGAGTCAGAGGGAACTGCTCAGGGGGTTGGATGTGTATGGGAGCTGTGAATGTGGAGCAATTGGATGCCATTGACCTCATGCTCAAGCTCTCAATCTGCTGTTTCAGATTTCTTGAATCTCCCTGAACTCTGGTGGTCCTGATGCCTTAAACAGCTGGAACAGAGGCTAGACAGAGTTAAGGGGAATAAAAGGATATTTATTGAAGGGCCTTCAAAGGTCACACCCTGGCAGTACCAGAGCCACGGCTTTGGCTCTGCCCAGATGGCTCCAAGATGGAAGCAAAAAGAGGGCTTGGTTACAATATCTCACATTTTTATAAGTTTTGGTCTATTAGCATATTGGAGCTAATTGTCCAGTTACAGCCCCAGCCCATGAAGTCCCATCCTTGTTTTTCTCTCTTCAGTCCACATTGTTTATACTCTTGGGCCTGAGATCCAGATCTGGCTACCTTTGGGTCCCTGGCTAGCGAAGGCATTGTTGTGTCTACCTACTCTGTGAAAAGAGCTCACCATCCCCTAATATGAAACCCAGACCCACACACCAAAGCAGCACAAAATCAAAAAGAGGGAAAAAGAAAAAAAGAAAGCTAAAACCCAAGGTATCAGTCCCTCAAGAGCTTCCCTTGGGTCAAATCCTGAAATCCTGTCTAGGTTAGGCCCTCGCTGGAGACATTTAGATACATGCACAAATTAAGATGAATTCAGGACACTGGATCTGTTTGGCTTGTTTTTAAGGTATAGTTTCTTTCCCAGAATCAGTGTTTATAATTTTTTTGTTCCTCCAGTTCAGATTAGACCACCAGCAGGTTTGTTTCACCCTCTAGGTGTTATCACGGAATTACTGGAAAGCAGCATGACTTTCTATACCTTTGATGCTGTTAAAATGATAGCCCCTTCTGCCTACACAGGGATGTAGCTAGAAGGTCTTTAAAAGGTTTTCAGCTTATAGTTCCAAGATGAGTTAAGGCTTTGGCAACAGCAACAGGATCCTCTCACCTGCCAGCAGATAAGGATCATCATAAATGTTCACCATGCTGGGTTATGCTGTTCAGTCAATTGAGTACTCAAAAAATATCCAGCATTGTGCCATATACATTTTTCCCTTTCAGAGTTTCCCCTGGATGTGATCTTTCTGACAACCTGCCACATCACTAGGTGCTTATTTTGCAAAGTTATTTCATGTATTGATTAACTCATTGTGTTTACTTATTTAAATATTCTCTGCAGATGAGACATATGGCAAATGCTGGCCAGCTTAGTCTCAGCTGCTCCTCAGATCCAGCTGCTAATATCATTTCATAACTTGGCTCGTGTAGTTCAGATCTGTACCAAAAAGACTCTGTTTTGAATTACCATTATATTTTATATTAATACTAAGCAAACTCACAGCTGTCCTACATTGTTGTTTCCACCCTCCCTGGAATTCAGCTCTCAGACAGAGGACATAACACTCTTGTATGTCTGTCTCTCAAGCTTTCAGATCTGTCCTGGACTTGTCTACAGCAGAGAAGATGTGCTAATTGCCACTGCAGCATTCTCAGCTCGAGAGTTCCATGGCCTTTTCAAGGACAGGCCTAAGTCAGACCTGACCTGGAAAGTTTTTCCAGCAAAGCTACAGTGACTTTCAACTGGGCAGCCCAGAAAGACTTATGTGCAGACTATCCAAAGTCTCTGAGGGTGTTTGGGATGGGATTTCAGAAGTGTTTAGTCACCTAAAGATGAGGAATGGTATCTAGCAGGATTTTCCAAACGACACTGGGCCCAGGTCCTCAGTGGGGTTATGTGTCTGTCTCAGGAAGTCAGTGGAGTCAAGCTCTGAAGCACGCTGTGGCAGAGGTCTCCATGCCCTGGACACATCTGCACATCTGCAGGAGCACCAGCACTTTTTGGAGCCTGGTGATGGTCAATCCCAGCCTGGAAGCTGAGCACACACCTTACCCCAGCTCTGGGGAATGGTCTCACCTGCAGAATAAAACTTCCCAGCTCACCTGCACTCACCTGCTGTCTGGGGCTCAGGTGTGGGGAGTGCCCAGGACAGGCATTTCCAGCTTGCTCCATCACTGAGACTGCACAAACAGCCCTCATCTGTGGGAATGACATTTCAGTCAGGTGTGTGACCCAAATATTTTCTTTTTCCCACAGAGGTAGAGTTGTTAGGGAGAGGGAAAACATCAAACAGTTGGATTTTTTTGCACTCTCTGAGTCCTGGCAGAGCAATGCTCACAGTCACCTTTCAGTCCATGACTGCTGATGTGCTCAGGGCCCTGTTTCTTTAGTACAAGGGAAGAATGTGGCCTTCTGCTAGTGAACAGCTCAGCTCTTTCCAGAGATGCAGGGTCTCGTGCCTGTACTCACTGAAAGCTGGATATTTGTGTTGGTGACAAGCTAGCTGGTCACCTTTTATGGATGAAAATAAAGAAAATATGTGAATCCACTGTAAATCCCACCCTCAGCAATCCCCTGGTATAACAGGCTAGAAAGCACCTCAGGTGACTTTGGGGTGTGCAGCAGGCTGGCAGCCATGGCACCACCACACTGAAATCCCCAGCGTTGCACACAGGCACAAACCTGGCCCCACATGGAAATGTGGCCAGATATGGGTTTGAGGTGCACCTCACCTGGGAGTTTTCCAAGGTACACCAGGATCGTGCTGTGCAGCTGAGAGCCAGCTCCTTGCCCTCCATCTTCTGCTTTCTCCTCAGAGTGGATTCAAGTTTATTTAATCTCAGATTTCTTGCTGAAAAATGCTCAGTGAGCATGAAATGCCTTTGAACTCTGGGAGTTTTGCTACTGCCTGTAACAGGGCCGGGAGCAGGAGACAGCCGCCCCCGCAGCCATGGCAAACACCTCTGCTCCACAGGGGCAGGGAGCATAGGGGTCCCTCTGTGCCCCTGCACACTTTGGGAGCACGCAGGGAAGCACGGGGGACACGGGGTGTGCCCCTTGTGCCCTGTGTCCCTGCCCGCACACGGCACACGACGGAGGCACAGACAACAAACAGCTGCGAGGGACTTGGAATCCATTAGAAAGCAAATAGCCAGGAAACCCTTTCTATGAAGAGAAGAGGGGATTTAGTTGCTGAGTGCTGCAAAGAGGCATACATTTTCCTAAAAAATAATTCGTAGTGCCAACGTGAAGATTCAGTGCATTGTCAAAACAAGCCAAGATTCTTATTAAAACCAATTGCTTTGGTTTGTTAGGCTACTTTGCTGTGGTACCTCTAAACCAGTAGATGTACTGGGATTTAGGAGAGCTGCTGCAGCCAAACCTAAGGTGGCTGGAAATGACTGTGAGCTGAGCAGGGGACCCTTTGCCACAGGAGGCTGTGCCATGGTACCTGGGACATGGTGTGCCAGATGCTGGCTGGCTCTGGGAGAAGGGCTCCTAATAAGGCTCCACACTAGAGAAGGCACGGGAAATTCTCTGAGAAAACTTGGTGCCTCCCACTTGCAGACACAGCAATGAAACAGAATAAGACAAAAAACACATGATATTTATTGTAATCTTCTTTTCATTTGACTGAATGTCATGAGTAACAAAGACCATTTTGAAGAGAGAGATCATGGCTTTTATTAGGCTAACTGTGGTGATACCAGGAAAGCAGAAGAAGCCTTTGTGCACTTGAAAGCTTGTCGGTTTCTCCAGCTGTATTGGGCTAAAAAAAAGCCTCCCATGCTTCAGCAGTACCACTGTTAGCTTAAGAAATAAATGTGATGCTTCTGATGTGCTGTTCTGCTCTTCATGGCAGCAGGGTTGTTCCACCCAGGCTGTTGAAGACAGACAGGGTATATGAAACTGGAACCAGGTCTGACATGTCTCTGGTGGATGTACCAACGTAACTGTTCATATACTACCTGAGCAAACAAAGAATCCTCTTAAAAATCTATTGAATGTGTATTTGAAGCTAGAATTATTAATACTGACTTTATTCAGACTATAGTACTGGAATTACTAGCAGAAGCAAACAAAGGTTAGACCTTCTAGTGGGATGGGTAGAGATGGCAATTCCAATAGTAAATGAATCAAAAATCAGGAAGCTGAGAAATAGGAGTTCTTAATTTCTGGCTTCTTTATTGAGCCTTTTAGTTCCTCCCAGCTCAAATCTCTCTGGAGTCAGTGCTAATGTGCTCCTTTAGATACTGTTTCCATCTCCCAGTGGGTGCTGGGAGAGCTGCTGCTGTCATTATGGTACACAGAAAGAAACCTGAAAGCTCCTGTTTGGAAAAGAGACCGGTGAAAGCAGAATGGTTTCAAACCAGATTTACTGGGTTGCCACAAATGTGCTGGTCTGTGCTGGGTACTGGGTGGAGCCTCTCAGCACTGTCCCATGGTGAACACTTTGGGAACATTGCATTTTCAGGTGTTCTGAAGTCACCTGGGAATCCCAGGGCAAAGATGTGTTTTGTGTCAGGGAAGCGTTTGAAGATGGCTGAATAGTGACTCTGTGCTTGGTGTCCTGGAAGTGCTGCTGGACATGAGACCTGCCACCATTCCCAGGGTATTCCCTCTTTCCAGAGAGCACTGGAGCTCAGTCCTTCCCCTTCCCGTGGGCTGCTGAGGTGCACTCATCCTTTTAAAAGCAAGTACCTCCAGGAATGCTAAGATTCCCATTATCTGAGCAAAACCTCAGACTCAGCCTGCCTTCTGTGAGCGGTATTCTCTCATCTGAGCTTTAATAAAGGCAAGCTCCCAGCCTATCAGACTCTTGGCAGCAATTTCCACACCAGTTTGTTGTATTTGGACTTGAGATTCCCCCTTGACCCCAAAAGTCATAGTAAAATGCTAAAAGTATTTTCTTTACTTGCTAAAGAAAACACAGAGGGCTTTATTTAGTTATTCAGAACTCCTCAGCCATTCTTCAGTCACTTCATGATTTCAGAGATGTTATCTGTGCTGTTGTCTCCCAGCTCAGGCCCAGAGCAGCTCAGAGGGGAAGGAAAGCTGTTACATTTCATTGTCCTCAAAAGAGAGGAGAAAAATCCGACTGGTGCTCCCAACCCAAACAGCTCTGCTGCCTCGTGCATTCTTGACAGCCAGGAAGGCTTGCTTGAAACTGTCTGCAGCCTTTAACTCCCTTCTAACAAGTTGGCCATTTCCATAGAGAAGATTTTTTCTCTACTGATTTATGAGCTTTAATTTATATGCAAGCCTGGAATACTTGCTTTGGGAAGAGCTCTACCTCCAGCCAAGCAAGGGCTGAGATGCAGAGCACTTTGCGCGGCATGTTTGGTTTTTCCACGGCACACTCTGCAGCAGCCCAAAACACCCCAATTTCAGAGCCAGCCTGGTTGAAGATGTTGCTGAGCACTTTCCCTCCAAGCCTGGCTGGGCCAAGAAGTTGCATTACTGAACTGGGCGGATTTAAGAGCTGACCCAGGCAGGCACAGTCTGCACTGCAGCAGCCTGGGCTCCCATGCAGTCCCTGCATGACCTGGGACATTGTTTGACCAGGTTTCCATGGGTGGTAATGGAATTTTCCAATCTGGAGCTGACTCACCAGAGCCTGGGTGTAAGTAGGATTGTGCTGACTCTGCTGTTTCTTTTGGAAATGATGGAGAGCATTTGGTCCTTCTCTGCATCAGGTCAGGAGCTCCTGACTGGCTTATGGTGCCTGGTGATCTGCACCCTAAGCCCTGGTACCATCCCAAATTGAAAACTGCTGCTACTGCATCTCAGCTGAAGGGTGGTACCTTCTACCTGAAGGGTGGTGGATTTTATCAACACATTACTAATTTCATCATATGCAATGTAGGAGCAACATGCTTTTCATCCACTCGTTTGTTATCACCACTTGTTGTGCTGTGTTACATATGCATGTGACGGCATTGGCTCCTGGGTCCTTAAAACCTCAGAAGCCATGCTACAACCTCTGGAGTTTGGTGGAACCTTCAGAGGCTTCAAACTTGACTGCAGTGGAAGGGGGCACATGAAGTCACATAGGCTGGATTCACTGATTTAGCTCTGGATGGAGATGCTTGCACATCCTGGAGCTGCTGAGACCTGCTGGCTTGGTGGGTCACCCACACAGAGCTGTGAGCTTGCAGAGCAGGGTTTACACCATTCTCAGGTCTTTACCACTGCCATCCATTCACACCAACTCCTACACAAGCCTCAAAGTGCTTCATCTTGCAGGTTAGGGTCAGGATGTTTCTACCACCCTGTTACCCACCTCCAGATCTGTATGGGAATAAAGAGACAGTGCTTTAAAGCAGACTCTGCTTCGGGTTGGGGAAGGTAGGGAGAGCTGTTGTCTGTACAGATGGAATGGTGAGGAGCTCAGCACTGTTTGGTTTTTGGCAGCAGGTTTGGTCTGCTCAATGCCCAGAAACTGGTCCTTGCCTGGGTCACCACCATCACCAGGTGATGGAATTAATTACTGATCAACAACTGGATCTGAAGTCTGGAAGGATCCTGCTACACATGGGGAACTCCTTTCATATGTTGGACAGCTTTTTTGACTATTTAGCTCACGGCAGCCTGTGGGGTTACCACTGACTGCAGCAGGCCTCTCTGAAGAACACCGAGATCTCCCATGGAAAGTGGTGCAGGGTTCATGGAACAGCCCCTGCTGGGGAAATGCTCAATCCTGAGGATGCATGTAGGTCTGAATGGAATAGCGTGATGGACATCCCGGGAGGTTGGGAGTGTGGATTTGGATCCAGGCACCAAGGCTTACTCACACCCATATGATAAGCCAGCCTGGGGGAGAGGCATGGGTTATTTATCTGTTTGGGTGTAGACAAGGCAGTAAAAGGTGATCTTTTAGCAAGGTCAGAATAAGGAAACCTGAGTCAGAGAAGCCTCAGCCTCCCTCTCTGCTATCTGTGCTGCACTAAACAGGATAATTCATCACTCTCTCTGGCTTATATAAAATTGCACTCTTGGATGTGACCTCCCTCATGGGACCCACTCCACCCACCAGTACCTCCCTGACTTCATCTCCCCTCTCCCTTCTCCGACTGGCATCTCCCCTGCAATGCCTCTGCTCCCCTCCCGTCTTGCTGGCAGCCCCTCGCCACTGGGGCCGGTACTGAGCTCACTCTTGCCAAGTCTGGCTCCTGCCTTGTTTTTCAATTCCACCGGGGAGTCCCCTCCCCTACCTGCCTCTCACCTACACCTACCTTCCAGCTTTCCCTCTCCACCACTTCCTGATCCTCCCTCTAAATATAGGCTGTGTGGTTTGGGAGTTGCCAAACAAACAAACAAAAACCAGTGGAAGGTTGTGGTTTCTGATACTTTTATCTTGCTTACCTCAAGTGAGAAACCACCTTTCACACAAAGCCATGGTTGAGCACAACCCGGCCATAAGCCAGAGAAGCACCAGTGGGGATGGGATCAGCCATGGGGGGGATCAGCTAGGCTGGTCCTTGCAGGACATGGAGCACAGTCCATGTAAAGCCTCTGCTTCCCACCTTTCTCAGTTACTGTGCCACACCAGCTCTGTGTTACTGGTAAGGAAAACAAAGCCCAGAGGTGATCACCTGACTAGCTTCTTCATCTCGTCAGGAACATTACTCTCCACCAACTAAATCGGCATAGGATGGATTGATCTGGGTTGCTGCTGGGAAGTAGTTAAAATGTTCCTTGAAATGCCCAGGAACTAAATGTCTTTAGGCATGACACCTCCAGTGTTTGATCAACAGCTGTCTAGGGAAAAGGTCTCAGAAGCGACAGCAGCAACAAAATCTAAACATACTAGTATGTATATAAATATATGTATATTATGTCTGAGGAATATAACTTGCCTGATATTAAAATCACAATGGGCTGGGGGAAGAAAATCCCAAGGTTTTAAGACACAGTGTCTTACATAGCTGTCCTCTAGATCCCAAGGCTTAGCAGGTTGTTCTCATCTGCATCAGTTTATCTGATAAAATATACTACCTTTATCTGTGTGAATTTCCTTTCTAGAAAGGAAACTGCACAATCTCTATAAATCCTGTGGATTAAGAGATTAATGGAGCAATTCCAGGCCTTTGATTTGAGAGAAACCAACAAGGTTTTGCAAGACTTTTTGTTATGTCCTTGGTGTTGCAGGGATGGACACTGCTCTGTAACCTGTACATCATCCTCCTTGTCTGTGTTCCTTCTTTTCAGCTCCTCAAGTCACAGAGCCATATGTCCTGTATTTCTTTGCCTTTTCCAGTGTGAAGAAAAAACCCCAAAGGTTCCATTGAAGACCCCAGTGTCAGTGCCTTCCCTCATCTTGGCATCAGGGCTCTGATTTCCCACTCTAGCATGAGAGCTGAGTTGTGTCAGTGACAGAAGCAGCCCTGTGAGCTGATAGTTATTGGTCAGTATTTATGGTGCATTTCACAGTGAAATGCCAAAAGAAAAGAAAGACAGAAACAATGAAGAGGCAGGTGAGGATTTTTCTGTTCTTGATATCTAGCACAAACCTGGTTATCCAGAATTATTATTATACTATCACTTCCATTGAGATGGGCAAAATATAAGCCAGGCTTATCCCTGGGTTAAATTTTGCCCTTAGGTACCAAAGTAACAGGGATAATCTGCGATGAGTTTGCCAGGGTTCAAATTGAGCTCTGAACTGTACTGGCTTTACATCCTAATGGTGACATTGAAATGTATTGAGCTAGAAACTGGTTGATTTCCCACCAAAAAGGAATATACTGGAGCATCCACATGATAGTTATGTTGTACTGGAATGTCCTGAATGATTCTTGCTTTGAGGAGCTTGTTGGCATACAGGGTTAAAGCAAATTTGGGGTTTTTGTGCAATACACTGTCATGTTTTTAGCCCTTGGAGATGATGCTGTGTTTCAGAGTCAGCGTAACTGTTGCAAGTACTGTAAGTACAGGACAAGGGAAACATAAAATGAAACTTTCCATGTTTCAGAGAGTGGAAACAGAATGAAAAATACAAGACAAACTGGGAAAGAAAAGGGTTAACCATTTAAAGGATTGAGTCAAACAAAATATATCTGTGCAAGAGCCTCCCCAAGGAAGTCACTGAGACCACATCGCTTGGATCATTTAAAATTGGACTGTACAAAGCAATAGAGGAAATTCTGCAGGGAACAATCCTTCACTGGCAGGTGGGATGGATTCAATGACCTAATAAGCCTTTTCCATCTCTAAGTCCACAAGATGAGCCTGTAACTAGTGCAATATGGTTTTGCCCAGAGTTCCCATGTGTTGGCTGTGAACAGAGCCAAGCTGCACCAAACTGTGTTGTGTTTAAGTTAACTATTTCTGTAGTTCTTTTACCCCACTCTGGTTCCTCTTTTAGCACAATTCCTCCTCAGACAGATGACTCTTTTATATTCCCTCCATTTTTTGGTATGTAAACATGTTAAACCACATATGGTGTCATATATTGTCCTTAAAACAGAACAAGAGGTCAAGAAAAAAGACACCCAGCACCAGTAACGATGGCCCTTTCCAATGGCCATGGACACAGAAGCAAGCCTGCATGAGGAGGAGTAGCCTAGTGGGCTGAAGGAGGCTGTGGGCTGTTTTGGGGCAAAAGAACGAAGCTGGCACCACAAATGAACTCTCTGGATGCTCCAAAGGTCACATTTTGGGACAGTGCCACAACCCACATCACCTGACTTCCAAGGCTGTGAGACCCTTTCTCCACCAGGGGTATTTTCCTACCATGAGGCTTTTAAGGGATGCCAAGGCTGTTGCCATCTGTGCCCATCCCTCTGAGAGAGTCGTTGTTCTTGATCTTTTAGGCTCTAGTAAATACACACACAGTGGAAACCTGGTGAGGATAAAGGTGTTGGTGTTACCCAATAGGCCAAACATCTTTGTTTTTTACCTGATCCAGGCTGTGTGCTGGGGAGAGGGATGCAGCCTCTCCACCCGCCCCATCTGAAGCCCACTGCTGGGGCAGAGATGACCCAACTGCCCCTGGACTGACTGCTGTCTGCCTGGTGGCTGCTGCATTGCTCTCTGGCCTTAAGCAGCAAAACTTACACCCTCTCCTTATTGTTGCTGTTTTTTTCAGGTTTTATCAGAGGAAAAACCTCAGCTGGATGCAGAGATAAGGGAGGGATGGCAGTGACTGGAGCACGCAGAGCACCGACAGCACATCCAGGAACAGGCCAGTGGCTGGAAAGGGTCGGGCAACAGGATGATGAAATTCTGATTTGTACCAAAATCTCCATGTCCTGTCTTCATACTCCAAGCCATGCCATGATTGCAAAAACCCACAGCTGTGTGAAGTGTCTCCAACATGAGTCATTCATGGCAGCTCTGTCCTGCACAGAGTACACAAGGCACAGGTCCCTGCTAGGAAAGAAAATTTCCCTTCACAGCTTTTTAGACCTTTTAAATATTTGTTGTGATTGCTGTACTAATTAAATTCAGCTGTTGCAGGTAATATAACTCCTGACAGCTGCTTTTTTTTTTTTTTTTTTTCTCCCTTTTAGAGGGCAAGTGAGCAGCACTTAAAGGTATATGGTCTGTCCACTGGGATGGCTGCTGGCAGAAATGCAGAGCTTTGATTGAACTCTGAAGTCATGGCTTTAAACTGTGCCAGTTTGCCTTTGCCCCAAATGGGGAAGGACCCAGCCACAAGGCTATGATGGGAGGGCACAGACCACCATCTACCTGGATTTTTCCTTTCAATCTGAGAGACTGGACAGCCAGTGCATGAGATGGGAAAGGACGGTGTCCATCAGCTGAACCCTTCCCTAGCTTGCTTTGTGTCTTTCTGGCCCTCAGCACCATCAGGTCTGCAGTTGTTGAAGCAGGCTGTGCAAAACAGAGCTCCCCTGCCACCTCCTCCAGAGGGGTTATCCAACATCTAAACCTTCGGCAACGTGGTTCAGATTTGCTGGCAAATTGTGCAGAGGAAAAGGCAATGTCTTACAAGAAAACTGCATTTTTGTGGTCTTGTTCTGATGCTGTGCTGCGCCTTGTGTGGGGTTCAGGGCTTCCCGGCGCTCACCTTTCAGGTTGTCAAGAAGAATTTCTGCTTGTCAAAAATGATTCGAAACGCCCTCCCTGTGTGTCCTCCAATGTTTTGAATTTTAAGGAGTAGCCCCGGGGTAGTATATTTAAAACATGATCTCAGGGAAAACTGGTTCATTGCATTTGGAAGCCTAAAGTGCGAGAATGACAACGATAAATAGACAGGGTTTGCGGAGTCACACCGAGGTCACGCGCTCCCCCTCCCGTCCCCTCCCCGCCCCATCCCCCATGTTTTGGGCAAGTATTGCCTTTCCTCCTTCAAACCCCAGCCCGTTTCTTTGTGCCGTCCGATGCCCATTCCGCCGGCCCCTCTCCGGGCAGGGGCTGCCGCCTGCGGGAGGCTGCGGGCACGGGGCGCCGGAGCCCGGCTGGTCCGAGCTGGGCACCGCGCTGCATTCAGCCACCTGCACAAACCCCTTAATCTTCAGAGGGCTGGAGCACCTGCAAACCCCACCGCTGCCCCTGGGACCTGCGAGCGCTCCCCAGCCTTTGAAAAAACCGACCCACTGCGTTAGAGACTCGAGATTGGGATGATAGTGGGTGATTGAGTTATTGCAATTTAATGAGCTGCTGCTCATCTGCCAAGCCACAGCAGCCCTGTGTGTGCACGCACGCACGCTCCCATTCATCCAGCCCTAGATCGGAGCTGACAAAGTTCCTGCGGGTTTGCGCTGGCTTGGCAGCGATCCTCAGGCTAGTTACCAGGCTCTGCCCGTGAGGTTTAGAGCGCTTGAGTTTGATCATCTCCCCTCGAAACACAGCCGGGTATTTTGTGCTCCAGGAGCTCAGATGAGGGAACTGAGAGGGGATAAAGCTCCTTTTTTTATTAGGTAATCTGGCTCCTGGTTTATTCTGAGTTTTTGAATACAGCAGTGAGTTTGGAGAGAGGCAGAGTTCCTCTGGAAATGCGAGTGGAACTACGTTTGCATTTAGCAAAGTGCAAAACCATCCTAGCAAATGCCACTGAGTACTTAAATGGCCGTGAATTGCAACCCCCAGGCTTCCTTCAGGTGCTACCAAAGCCTAGGATTGCCCTCCGGGTGTTAATTACACTAACAAAGAGTGGAAGGACTTTTGTGAGAGTTGGTCCTGGCTCCTTATTCCAATTTTCCTTCAATATGGCTCTTAGCTTTTGGTTAAAGCCCATCCACTAATGAAACAGGAAGGAAAAAAACCTTCTAGTTTTTTCTAGTCTGCAGGGACTCCTACTTTGGAGTCCCTGCAGTGCTTGGCTCTCCACAGAGGTCTATGACTGAACCGTCACCCTAACAGTCGTGGATAGCAGAACCTCCCTGGGTAATGAGCCATCAGTTGGTCCCATGCTTCAAAGAAGCCTTCTGTGCTCTGAAGAGGCCAAAAAATATTTTTCCCCCACAATTTTTTTTAACTTTGAGCACCTTTGCAAATGACTGTTCTGGCTGGGATGGAGCCCCTGAGTGCCAGAACACCACGGGAAGAGGCTGCTCTGTGATACTGCCAGCCTGAGGAGGAGGAAGCGCTGGAAATCCCCTAAGCACGCCTGTTTTCTTGAGATTCCTAACTCAATTTTGCAAACTCAGAAGATTTTATATAACTTGGTTTAGTCAGTTTGGAAGTTTAAGGCACTTGGCTACGCATCTGGATTGCATCTTGGGGGTGGGTTATCCAAAAAAGAGCTCAGGCAGAGCAGTTGGAAATTCAGCCATTGGTAGCACAACCAAAGAGCATGCGAAGGGAGTTTCTTCTTTGGTATTTGGTGTGCTGGACTTTGGACTTAAACCCATGATTTGTCTCAGTGCTTGTCAGAGCCATCAGGTGGTGGAGGAAAGGCAGGGAGTACTTCAGGCAGCTGGATGTGCCACAGGCCACTGTCATCTAACCTGACACGCTGGCTTGTGCCAGGGAACTTAAATACCCTCTGCATTGAACTGTCTGTGCCACCGGAGGGTCTTTAGATCAAGGAAACCAAACTGATGTATAAGTCCTGAATGTGCAAATAACTAACTCTGCCATCAGCGCTGCAAACAGAACAAGCACAGCTTTCTGCCATGGTGCCTTCTGCACCAGCGCCCAAAGGCTCCACTCAGCCTTCCCAGTCTGCAAATCTTGGCCTTAGAAAGCCCTGAAAAGAAATGTTTCAAGTTGAAAAGTCCAAGTCAGCTCAAAATAGAAACAAAGAAAGTTAATTTTAAGAGCTCTTTAATTTTTAGCCCATAAAAGCCAAAAACGTTGTGTATTGGTGAGACTGTGCCTGGAGACAATGGAAACCCAGCTCAGCACCCTGCTGGGGTGTTGACTATCTTTAGGTCTCCTTGTCTTCAAGAGCTGATAGAGATCAGCACCTCCAAGGTCTGAACCTTTAACCATTTGCCATGTTTTGCCTCACAGGCAGCTGCACTTCAGTGGTGGGTGAAACGACTCCTCTTTTTCTGAAAGGGCAAATTCTTCTCTTTAGATGTTTGTGCTCACCTCCCATTAACTTTGGTATGAGCTGAGCTCATGCTTCCAAGAGCAAAATTTGGCTTATAATTTCTGCATGCTTGGGGTTCCTCTGGGTACCATATAAATGTAAGATATTGTGATTCAATGCTAAAGAGCAGAGAAAACACAAGCCCCCAGGAGACACCGTCAGAGAAAACCATATAGAACCTGTGTTTAAAACAAAAAAGAAAAAAAGGAGACATTAAGAAAAACAATTGAGATTCATTCCAGAGGTGGTTTCACTGCAAGCCAAGGATGAGAGCGCACATCTATTCCATGATCACTTCCCTTGCTCCGGTGCGTTCTGGGCCATCAGATCAGGCGCAGTTTGGGAGCATTATTGAAAACGTCTTACCTCCTATATTTTCTGGGTTTTAATCAAACTCACTGCGCTGCCAGAGGTGTTTCATTTACTAGCAGAGGGGTCAGTGAGGCAACCCTGAGCAGCAGGAAATAGCAAATAAAGAACTGTTCCTCCATGCTTGGAAGCTCTCCGAGGGCCAGCAGTGCTTGGATATTCATTATTGCCTTCCCTGCACCCTGCACAGATCGGGGGCACCCTGCTGTCTCCCCTGGGGGGGGCACTGGGGCTTGGGGGAGCAATCAAAGGTTGCTGGGTTTGGGAATTTTGGTTATTGTCTTCTGATTTCACCAACCAGCTCTGTGCCAGTGAAAAGAACTAACAATGCATGTAGTTTATAATTCTGTTTTCTATCTGCTGCCATTTTAGAGTTTCTTGGCTTGTTACAACTGTCATAAAATTACTTTATTATATTTTCCCATCTGTTACAATTTCCCCTCTTTACAGGGGGACATTGCATGATGCGCATGGGCTAATTGAGCTTTAAAATGGGCTGTTGTTTATGGAAAACGAATGCTGTATTTGTGGAACAACATGTGACTTCTCTGTAGCACCAAAGAGAACGTCTGAAGTCTGTAAACCCAAATGTCAGCAAATGGACAGGGCTGCCCCCTCCTCTCCTGCCCCAACCCTTTGCCTTTATTTGTGACCTCATCTACCTAAGTTAGAGCTGCAATTGCTCAGTACAGCACTGATCCCCTCTGCATTCCCAGTGCCCAGCTGAGGGATAGATTCTCCACTGGAGCAGGGCACTGCCTTTGGTGGTGAAGCCATTCAAGCTCTGGGTACAAAATCCCATAGTAGAAATGATTTCACTCACACACACACACACACACACACACACATAAAAACATGAATAACCAGGTAGATCTGCTCTTCCTTCCTTGCCTTTCTTCTCTTGTCTTTGATTCTTCTGATTCTTCTGTTCAGCTTAGTCAAAGCCTCTTGATTCGACTCTTTCTCATAGCAAGTGTCAATTGGAAGTGTGAGCTGCCCCCAGTCTCCCACTCCCATCACAAAACCCGGGCTGTGGCACCATGGTCTGGGAAGCAGGCAGGCCTGGGAATGCTCTGAGTACACACTGGGGCTTTAACAAGGCTTTCTGAAACCCCTTCTCTGTCTTTTTTTGCTTTTTCACTCCCACTTTTTATTGCAATTTGCACGGCCACTGAGGGCACCATCAGCCCATGTTTTTCAATATTTATGAGATGTATATTAAAGACTTGGTACTGTTAAATTATGCATATTATTAGATGAAATTGAGTGTTTGAACTGGGGGTTTGGTGATCCCAATGGGTTTTTGAAAACACAAAATCTTGTTTTAAGAAAAAAAAATAGATAATTTCATCTCAGAGTCCCATTTATGTAAAATCCACCTCCTTCTTCCTTTCACTTCTCCTTCCTGTCCCTAGGTGTAATACACTGTACTTTTAAAACATAATTTTATCTACAAGAGCAGAAACAGTAACTACTCCAAAGAGTGTGCAGAGGGAGCCCATTCCCATCACACCAGTGATCACTGGTGTCACTGGGAGGCACAAGAGCATTTATGGAAGGGATCAATTTGCACTGAATGACTCCCAGCAGTGACATGAGCATCCTGTCTCTGTCAGGACTTGTGAACCACGTGGAATACCCTTTGTGTGGGATTCAATACCTGACTGTGAAATGCAGGGATGTGGCTGTTAGCTGTGCTTTGATCACAGCTGACTGGGAAGTCAGGGTGCATTTTCAACTTCTACAGTCCCCCAAGAGATGGATGGCAGTAGATTCAGAAAAGGAACTCCAGGTTTCCCATTTAGAATAATTTTTGTCTGTTGATTGTGGTAAAAAGGTTAAAAACTAAAAGAAGGGATATGTCAATATTCCACCTGACCAGGGCAGCTCCAGGTGCCTCTGTGTTGCCTCTCCTTTTCTCTGGCAGTAGGTGTATCTCTGGTGGATGCTGTCCTGCAGCCTGAGCAAAGGGAATGAACAATAACACACAAAACCATGGCGTGTGCTGGAACTGAGCTTGATGAAGACCTCAGACTGAACTGGCAAGTGAGTTTTGTTTGAAACCTGCAGCCCCTATGCTCAATTCTTTATTAACTTTTTCAATATGTTCTATTGCAGTCAGGCAACAATATGGGAGCTATCTTGCAGCTAATTTAACACCTGTAAATTCCCATGGCTGGTAATGAAACTTTGTATAGGCTAGTAGGTGATATTTGCTTCATATATCAAAGGTCATTAGTTCAGTATTTGTTAACACTGTAGGTTTTATTAATTTTTTCCTGCTTTTTTATTTTTTTTTTTGCATGAGTGTGCTTACAGCCTGATTAATTCTTCTGCTTCCCAAAGCTAAATAGGAAAAATGAGTATCACCTGATCCAGACCACTGCAGCTAAATTCTTTGCTGAAGTCTGAATTAGCCTGCTAGAAATTATACTTTCAAAGCTCCTCACCCATCAGGGACAAGCAGAATAGGGGGCTGTGTGAGAAAGACGAGCTCCTTGCATCAGGGAGCAACGGCTTTGGACAACTTGTGTGCCTCCCAACATTTAAATTAATCTTTGTGGCATATTCAACAATTTGACACCTCTATACTACCATGAATATATTTTTATTTCCTGGCTTTCCCATTTTTGCTTGTTTTTTGTTAAGGTAATTTACAGTTTTGGACTATTTGGAGGCAATCCTTGTGAGACAGAAGATGGTGAAGAGACACAACCCAGCACAACCAAACCAAATAACCTGCCAGTAAAATATGCCCTCCCTCAGTGTCCTTGGACACACTGCCTGGTGCTGGATGGGGTCTGAAAGCCCCTGATGTTGGGATGGTCTCCAGCAGTGATCCCTTTGCTCAGGCTGGCTGGTCACAGTCACACAAGGCTCATCCCTGCCCCTGCCCAGTGCTGCTGTTGAAGTGCTCCTTCCCTGAGCTGAGCAGGCTGTGTCATCCCTGCTGCACTGCCTGTGCTAAAAACAGCTGACACAGAGAGCTCCAAGCCCCACAGCTGCTTCTCCTGGATGTTTTATATCTAAACTGACCCTTTCTCCACCCTGTCATGGGCTGGGTCCACCACAGTAGCAACTTTTCAAAACACAGCCAGCACATAGCATTGTTATAATGAAACCAAGCAGCTTCTGGAGATGAAATCACAGGGATTCTGCATCCAATGGGATGCTGCAGCTCCTGGGAAGTGCTGAGTGTGTGCTTTTTCACCTGGAAAGGTCCTGGCATGGATGCTGTTTATCAAAATAACAACTCATTGAAACACAGCTGGAAGTGCTGTCAGAAGTGTTGAATGAAGCACTGCTGTCTCCAGACTGCTGTGTCTTTGCTGGCTTTTCCAGAGAAGGGGAATCAGTGGGATCAGAATGAGCCTTGAACACAGAACTCACCCAGTGGTGTCTGACTCTCTCAAGAACCTGCAGCCAGCACTGCCCCACTGTCACAGACCTTCCAGAGTGGCACCTTCCCCTCCCGTCAGCCTGGAGTGATTCCGGACTCTGCATCTCACAGTAGGTGCCACTTGTCACAGCTCCCCTCCCAGAACCTGCCAGTAATGATCCTGGTTATCAGCAGAGAGAAGAGATCCTGGATGCATTCCTCAGACTCCCTATTAATTTAATCTGAAATAAGCTGAGTTTTTAATTAACCTCTTTATGTTGCAGCATTTTATAGAATATCAGGTTCTTTGTAAGACACACATGCTGTTTTTTATTCATATCTGTGTCAGCCTCAGAGCTGGCTTTGTGATGCAATTCATTAATTCACAACTGAAATGGCTTTCTCATTCTACAGCATTTAGATGCCAGATATTTTCTACAAAGCTTATTAAAGTGTATTTGTATTAAAGTGTGTTCATCACTCTCTGTACTACCAAGCAGCCACATGGATATATTCCACTGGAATATTCAGCTTGCAGAGTAAGAAGAACACCATCTGAGGCACAATCCCTTTTAGACAAAGGAAAAGATAATTGTTAGCAAATCAGAGGTGGTCCAAAGTCATCAGCAGCTTCTGTCTGTATTCTGAACAATGTAAATATGATTTCCTTACTTCATACACACAGATAATGTCATACAATTCACCTATGCTCAAATGATAAACATCATTCAAGGAACATAACTACCAAACCCACTTTCATGCTAAATAGCAGCAAAGCCTGAGAAGGGCTCAGTTTTTCAGTGATGGGGCTGCTGCACCCACTGGCTTGGGAAGAGCTGTCCTGGGACACCCCGTGCTAGTGCCACCCCATGTCAGTGCTGCTCCTTGTGCTAGTGCCACCCCCTGTGCTAGTGTCACCTTTGCTGGGGTCACATGTGTCACTGGTTGCACCAGTGGCCTCAGCAACCTCAACTGTTGCAGCAGCAGCAGCAGCTGTGCAGGGACTGACACCATGATCCAAACCCCAGCTGCAGAAAGAGTTTGAGTGTTCTGCCCTGCCCTCAGTGGGGCATGAAAAGGGCAGAACCAAGAGGGTGTGTGTGTGTGTGTGTGTGTGTGTTTGTGTATGGGTATGTGCCAGGGGAGGCTCAGGTTGGACACCAAGAGCAATTTTCCCATGGAAAGGGTGGTGAGGGATTGGGAGGAGCTGCCCAGGGAGGTTTGGAGTGCCCATCCCTGGAGGTGTCCAAGGAAGGCGTGGAGGTGGCACTCAGAGCTCTGGGCTGGGGACAAGGTGGGGACAGGGCACAGCCTGGACTCAATGGGCTGGGAGTTTTTTTCCCAACCCTAATGATTCTGTGATTCAATGATTCCATGTATGCACATGTGTGTACTTGTGTATAAACACACCTGGCCCAGGTGGCCCAGCAACACCAGTGGAGAACCAGAAACACCAGCCAAAGAACAAATGGATGTTTTCCCTACGAGCTGTGCACAGAGCAGTCCCAAGAGTGCAGAACTACCCTGCCCTGGAAGCCCCAGGCCTGGGTGCCAGGCAAGGCCCTCAGCCACCTACTGGGGAGAAGGATCACCTCCAATCTTGCCTGGCTGTGAGCACATCTTACTTTGTCAGGCTGCCATTGCCCATTCTCCCAGCCCTTCCCACTGCTGCCACATGAGGAAAGGATGCTGGATCCAGCACTGGTTAGAACTGGAATTATTAACTTGACCAGCACACACCAACTCACCCCCAGGGCAGCAGGACCAGGTCTTCCAACCACAGCTACAGTGAATGGTGGTTGGTGCTTCCTTTTAATTGGGGAATTTAATGGTTTTAATGTAACAAAACCTTGGTTTGTTGCAATTTCCCCGTATGTGTTCTAAAAGGGCCTGAATTGATGCAGGCCAGTCCTGCCACCACTCCATTGGCAGAGCCAGGGCTGTGCCAGGGCTGGTCCGAGCATCCCTCTGGGTTCAGACAGTGCCTCCCCCTGCAATGCTTTGATGTGCACTTTTCAAAGCATTTAAACCAAGATGAAAAACTCATATTTGACAGTGTTTCTGTTTGATTGAACTTCTCAAGTCTCTCCATTTCTCTTCAGACGTAGAGAGCCCATGAGCAAAAAGCCAAGCTTTTTCCACAGCTTATGTTCTTGTAAAAACAGCTCCAAGTACACACATTCTGCTCCTTGCTCCAGTCAGGCTCCACATGCCAAGTCAAGTATTTATTTTCATTACTTTTGAGACCACCAAAATTAATGTATCTTTCAGACAGGAAGAATTTTATTTATTATGGTGGATTTGAATCCAAGAGATGAAAGAAGAGCACCGTGCATCTTGAAAGCAACTGAGCCTGGGAGCGGGAGGAGATGGCCCAACCTGAGTTCCCCTCCCTCCCTGGCAGCCCCCTCCAGCACTGATGTGTTTGCATACAGATGGACCACAGCTCCATGAAACCCTCCAAACCAACACTGTAAATCCTGCCACAGTTACAATAGCAAGGGCAGGTGTCAATGCTTTAATGAATTCCCCATTTTCCTGAGTTGCCAGTGTAGCGCCCAGTTGATGGCACAGGTTGGGTGGAGTGTGAGGCTTCTGGAGGGAATCTGCTCATCTCTGGGGAGCATCATCCAGAGAGAAAACAGATTAATTTTTCCCCTTTTCATGCTCTGATCCCTGAACTCCTGCTACTCACTGAGTGATCTCACCTGTATTATGGAGGTGTTGTCTACTATTTTTTGCTGTTTGTCACAGTATTGTAGCTTTTTCTCCTTCCAAAGCCCACCCCAATACGGCAGCACTGGAACTGCTTGGTGTAAAAGAGCTGGAAGCTGTGTCCTTGAGCCAGCACTGTGCTCTGCAGTGCATCTTCATCAGGAAGTCCAGACCCAGCAGGGTTTTGCCTCTGCTTTCCTATGGATCCCATCATGAGCTTCTTTGAAAGTGCAAAAATTAAATCCTAGCTTGTTAAATGCGGCTTCTCCTCGCCGCCACGAGGCGGGGAATCCGTCTAGCTCACCCCTTTGTGGTGGTGGAAACCACCCGAGAGGCCGCCCCAAAACCTCCCCTGAGGCTTCGGTGGCAGTCAGGGCAGCTGCGTGGGTTCAGCTGCAGAGAAAAGCCATGAGAATCCCAAGATAAAGAAAGCCAGGAGCCGGACACTCCGTCAAGGTATTCCAAAGGGTTTTAATCTCCTTGAAGGGACAAGACGAAGTGGCCACACCCAAAGCTCAGCAAGAGCTTATCAAACCTCTGACTCAGGGAGGTGGGTACGGCAGCCAATGGGTAGTTACAACAGGGATAAGGATATGTTTCACTGAACCAATAGGGAAAACATAGGGGTGGGAGAAAACCCACACAACAAACCATACACGGGGGACAAGGTGACTGACAGAACAAGCTGGGCGGGGAAAACTTAATTGACATGAAGGGGGGCAGGACAACTGGGAATGACATAGGAGAAATGGGGGGAAAGGAGGGGTGAGCAGGTTGATGGACACCCTGAGTGGCCGGAGAACCTGGACAAAAGCCACTATAAGGGGAAGGGACAGGGGTAACATGGGGCAAACCATAACTTTTACAACCCTCCCAAAATACAACAGCAAGAGAGGCAAAATCAAAGAAAACACACACCACTACAGTTAAAGGAAAAAATGCTGTTTCTGTTCCTTTCCAATGTGGCTGGAGTTCCACCAAAACATTGCCAAAGTCATTTTGCCCATTAGGAAGAAAATGGATTACAACTCTGTAACAACTTCAGAAAAAATCACTTCACTTCTAGACCAGAGCCAGTCACAAGATGGATTGCGCTGGTCATTGACACTGGTAATTTTTAGGCAAAAATATCCTACTGAGAAATCTCATTAATGCCACTGCATTTGAGGCTCTTCCACACAGGGAGGCAGCTGGGTTGTGCCATAGAGATGAGAGGAAACTGTGGTGGGGCTGAGAGGAGGACAAAATCCATGAGAAATTTGGCTGGCAAGTTCAACGTCTCATATGACAACTTGCTGCTTCTTAAATGAAACCCACTGAAGCTTCAGGCAAGCCCTAACTCTGTTAAAAAGGTACCTGACTCCAGATGTCCTGCTTGAAATAATGCCAGCTTGGAAGTCCTCGAGACAGAGCATCAGATCCCTCCCAGGCTGTATTTGATACCATTTCTCACTGCAAAACCTTCAGCAGAACCGTGATGTTTAGTTGCTTTCATCATCTCTGATAACACCTCAAGCCTCGTCCCAGTTCTTTAAGAGAGTAAAGAAAAAAAGCAGTGTATTGGACACTTAGTAAAGGAGAATTTGTAGTATCCACAGTTAGTTTGAATTCAACTTAATTGTTTATTACTTTGAGGTCTCTGAAGGATAAAGAATATGGAATAAAATATTTCTATCACCTCAGCCTTTCTCAAAACATTCACAACCTGTTAAACACTAGGGTCACTAACTTTGAAATGATCTCACAATTTGATTTCATTATATTTTAATTGCAAATGATATATTTCAGGGCTCACAGAGACTGAGAAGCTGGGACCAGGCAACATTAAACCCCTGCTTTTTTTCAATTCTCCAGCCAGATATACTGCAGGCAGGTGCAACACAAACTCCCAAATACCCTGCTAACGTAAGGAGAGCCTGACCTAGAGGGATTGATGTGAATGGGCTTTTCAGACTGTGTGCTTATTCAGTCCTGGCTGGGGAAAGGCTGCCAGCCCCGGCACGCAGTGCCAGAAGTGTGGTGGTTTTTTTAATGCAAAGTTGCAAAACCACAAAACTCATTTTTACTAGTGACCTTTTTACCACTAATTGTCAGGGTACTTAAAAAAAAAAAAAAAAAGCAAAAAGCGCTACTTTGGTCAGGGCTGAATTGACATCCCAGAGACGCTGTCCCGGCAGCTGGTCCTGCACCCCGCTGCTGCTTTCCCAGTGTTTGTATCCAAACCAACTGGGTCCAAATGAGTCAGACAGCTTTCTGGGTTGTTGTTTGATTTTTTTTTTCTTGCAAAGCAGCTTTTGATTGTGAAATAAATCACCAAAAAATAGCTGGAGTGTTGGAAAGAGGGAGCAGAGTTGCGTGGGGGTGCAGTCAAGGAGGGCCCAGAGCTGTGTGAAGGTGGCTACTTTCCCCCCTTGCCTTCACTGTCTCTTTCTCTCTAAGAACACACAGGCCTATTTTGCCCAATTTCTAAAGTTTTTTACACATGGCTAGTCAGTAGCTACAGCTGGACTCACTGTCCCTTTGAGAGTTCAACCAGGTTTTGAACTCCTTTGCCCAGCTTTTATTTCTGATTCATTCCCTGATTCCATTAGAATTGGCAACATGTAAGAGGTGTGTTTGTGAGCAGAGCCTGGCCTACTTTTTTCACCTCCTCTGCTCAGCATTCTACAAAGGGACTGAGCCAAGGCTCAGCTGGGGACAGAGGGACTCTCAGCCAGGCGACCTTTCAAGCCCATCCAGTTCCACACTCTCCACACACTTCCACAGAGAATCCCAATTTCAAATTAAAAAAGGAGACCAGTCTATGTTGACAAGTTCCAATAAATAAGAACAACTCAATGTTCTTGGCCTGCTTTATTTATAATTTTTGCCATGTTGCAATTTTATTGAATTATAGGGCTTGGAAGGGATCTTAGACGTCATCTTCTTCCACCCCTGCCATGGGCAGGGACACCTTCCACTGTCCCAGGTTGCTCCAAGTCCCATCCAGCCTGGCCTTGGACACTGCCAGGGATCCAGGGGCAGCCACAGCTGCTCTGGGCACCCTGTGCCAGGGCCTGCCCACCCTCCCAGGGAACAATTCCTTCCCAGTATCCCATCCATCCCTGCCCTCCTCCAGCTGAAAGCCATTCCCTGTGTCCTGTCCCTCCATCCCTTGTCCCAAGTCTGTCTCCAGCTCTCCTGGAGCCCCTTTAGCCACTGGAATGGCCTCTAAGGTCTCCCTGGAGCCTTCTCTTCTCCAAGCTGAACACCCCAAACTCTATCAGCCTGGTTTCTTCCCACCACTGTCCAAGAGCCCAGATTGTCACTCTGGGTATCTGTTGTCACTTTTACAGACAGAAAATAGAGAAATTTCCAGCTTAAATGAGAAAGAACCAGAATTTTCAATAAAGCACTTGATGACTAATGGCTTGGGGATTGTGCTCAGTCACATTCATGTGGTGAAGGAATCTCCTTTCTATAAAGGAATTTTGTTTTTGCTTGGTCTGTTTGTTATTTCTAGCCATTGTCTCCCAAATTTTTCCTGTGGTTCAGAAGTCCTAAGGTGATTTCCTCTCCCATTCCAAAGTCACATCTTCCCTGAGTCCTGCAACTACTGCAGGACAGCTTGGTTGTAAACTCGGGGTAGAAGCACATTCCTCTGGTTTTCCTTCTGTCAGCACATCCCAATTTTTTTTTGTTTGTTTGTTTTTGGTTTTCTTTTGTTTCGTTTTGTTTTTCACTTCCCAATATTTATAATTATCTCCAGAAAATCCTCTTGGACTCTCACTTGCCCACGCTGGTTCATAGCAGCGCTAAATGCTCAAAACCATCTCTCTGGACTGGCCGGTGGCAGCTCCTGCCTGGCCAAGCCCATCAGGACAGGGTTTCCTGGAGCATGAAATCTCCCACCAGAGCAGCTGCTGAAGGAGCACTGGGTTGAATGGGAATTGCTGGGAGGGCTGGACTGGCCCTGGAAGGGCAGGACCAGCCCTGCATGCATGCCCACCTCTTGCCTGGTTTCCTCTCCATGCTCATCACATGGTGCTGCATCTTCATGCACTTGCTCTTGAAAGCTCTTTGCTTTTGGAAACAAAATTTCAGCAGTAAACAGTTTATGGGATTATTTACAGCTCAATTTACTGAGCATCCTGCCAGAACACAAAGGGAATGCTTTGGTGTGTTGTCAGTTGAGTGTGGTCAACAGCAGAGAAGTCTTCGTGGAGTTTTTAATGCATTTTGGACTCCCCTCCCCAAACATCTCACCAGTATCAGTACAAGCCTTACACTAGGAACACTGCAGCTAGAAATTACAGGAACCCAGAAGGGCAGTGAAAGAGAATAAAAATGGGTCTAGAATCACAGAATTCTATGGGGCATACTGTAATTTTCATAATTTTCAGGTTTCTTTTTTTAAATTATTTTTTTATTATCCCAAAGGATCTGTACTTGAGATCTGCCAGCAGCCTGGGTAGATGGGCAACATGGCAGGGGAAAAAGTTCTGTGCCACCACTGCTGAGGTCAGAGGGAGATGCCAACAGGGCAGGCTCCACACCCCACATCAGCTGCTGCTTTTTCTTGGACTGGATTTTGAATTTCACTTCTATTACCTTTGCGCCTGACATTTTTTCAAGCAAAATCGTTGAAACTTTGCTCTCATTTGAAGGCAGGGGAAGTCTTACCCTCAATTGAAGTGAGTGCAGAAACAAGAGAGCTCAAGGCATTTTGGAAACATGGAGTTGAGATGTCTATGATCTCTGCCACAGAATGGGGCTGCTCAGAATTTCCTGGAGAACCCTGGTAATCTGAGGCTTAATTTGTTAATGTTCAACTTAGCTCCAGTTCTGGAGCTCCTTAGCTGAAAGCATCTAGGACAGTGCAGAGGGCTCTGCCTTAACAAAATACTAGTTATGTCACAGTGAAGATGGAGATGGCCTTCCAGGGAACAGCTCTAAAGCTTAATTCTCTAAAGCTGCAGCAGTGTCATGGTGGTTTGGGGCTCCTCAAGGAGCCAGTTCCTCCAAAGACCCCCTCAGTGACCCCAGGAGAGGGACTGTTGTCCCATGGAAACACAAGGCACAGAGCTGCCCCTCCAAAGCACCAGCAAGGTGTCTCAGGCCTCAGATCTGGTTGAACTGAGGTTCTCTAGATGGTGTGAAAGACCCCAAAAATCACATGCCAGAGAGGTATGGCTGGACTGGGTGAGTTTGCAAGGAAAAGTCCTTGGGGCAGGATGCAAGGCCAGTGCTGGCTGCAGAGCAGTGGGACAGCCCTGTGCCAGCCCTGCTCCACGCGCCAGGCACAGCTCGGAC
Organism: Peucedramus taeniatus; assembly: GCA_013400575.1. Taxonomy (NCBI): domain Eukaryota; kingdom Metazoa; phylum Chordata; class Aves; order Passeriformes; family Fringillidae; genus Peucedramus; species Peucedramus taeniatus. Next base: position 174,032 of record WBNO01001065.1, read on the forward strand.
TCAACAGGAGCACACACCAGGTGCTGGCACAGCAGCCAAACTGTGTCAGAGTGTGAGCTCTTCAGCACCCAGCAGCTGCAGCTGCCCTGACTCTGCTGGCCCTAGAGGGGATGTGGTGACATTGCCTGGGGCCACACAGGCTGAGCTTGGGTTCCCTCCAAACCCATCTGGCTGCTCAGTTCAGCCGTGGCTGTGCCCACCTCTGCCTGGGCTATGGCACAACACACCCCTGGCACCAGGAAACCTGGCACCCTGCACATACAGCCTGGCCCAGCCCAACCCAACCCAGCCCAACTTGTCCCGGCCCGGCCCAGCCCATCAAGCTGCTCCACAGGCACCCACTCCTGCCAAGCTCCAAGATGGGTGAGTGCTGAGACTGTCCTGGGTCAGCAATCCCTGCTCCGGAGAAAGGCACAGCCCCTGAGCCAGGCTCATCCTCTAGAGCCAGGCTCACGCTCCAGAGCTAGGCGTACCCTCTAGAGCCAGGCTCATCCTCCAGAGCCAGGCTCATCCTCCAGAGCTGGGCTTACCCTCTAGAGCCAAGTTCATTGTCCAGAGCCAGGCTCACACCAATCCTCTCTCCCCAGCTGGGCCAGGACCATGCATGGCTGACAGCGGGGCTGGGCTCACACTGTCAGCTGTGGATGCTGCCCACAGCTGTTGGATGTGACCTCTCTTCCCTGCACCATCTGAGCTTGCTGGGCTTGGAGCGAGCATGGACTTGGATCAACAGAACCAGATACAGGAGGAAAGGAACCTGTTTGAGATTTGAGATGACAATTCTGTCCTCAGTCACACTTTCTTGAACTAGAGCAGATTGGTTAGGAACAAGACCCAGACCTAATTCTGATTATTTTTACACCTGCAAAGCCAATGACTGTGGGAGAAGGAGCAGTGCTTTACACTGGCACTGGTGCAACGCCAACCACCTCTGCTGTTCGGTGCCCTGGATATTTTCTCTGCAAGATGGTTTCAAACGCTTGCAAGAGCTGAAAACAAAGAAATGAAATACCAGCCTCGTACAGACTTTAAAATGAAAAATAAAATGTCCAGGAAATCCCTGCAAGGTTTTGGACTGAACAGGAAGACACATTACAGAACTTTTTCAACCTTTTTAAAATTTTTTTCAACTTCCAAGCAGCAGAATGCCAAAATGCTAACAGGCAGGGCAAATTGAGCAAAAATAAAATATTCTGTGGACTGGGTTGGAGAGTAAGGCAGTGTTTATTTTTTTATGCTTTACGCTTTGGCCAGCATTTATCCCGAATGAAGGCAGCAAATGTTATTAGATTTCATGGAATGTAAATAAACAGTTATTGGTAAATACATTTTGGTGGTCTGCTTGTTACACTGCATGTCAGGAAAACTATAGGGAACTGGCAGGAGTTCAGACGTCTTCAAGGAACACAGAAAACAGACATATTTTACTAATTATAGCTAACAAAAACACTCTGAGATTACAGTTAAATTACATTAAAACATAACTTGTTGGCAAAGGCTGTGAGCATAATGCTTTGCCTATATCTTTATGTATAATGTTTCATCGGAACAGAGCAGAACATCAGGAAACCCTGGCACAGCCCACACCACCGTGCCCTTAGGGCTGGGCCAGCTGGACACTGCATCCTGCAAGAGTTCCTGGATGTCCAGTGGGGTTCCCTACGAGGGCCATGACCTGGATTTGTCTGCGGCAGGGACTGAAGAGGGCTGATGCCACACCTCCATCTGCACCTTCTCAGGTGGGAAGGGGAGGACAAAGAGGCACCTGCTGAGCAGCCCTGGAAAGGGCTGGGGGACCAGGAGCAGTAGGGGGTGAGGGATGGGGGGGCAGGAGCAGTGGAAGGTGAGGGGCAGGAGCAGTAGGAATTGAGGGCTGCATGGCTGGAGCTCCCAACAGGAGCTTTGGTGCCTGGAGGGTCTGAGCCACCTCCAGCCAAGTCCTCACGGGGCTGTGAGCTGGGTGCCAAGGCTGCTACACAGCAATGCTCCTTCCACCTCTGGATCTGCTCTGCAGCATACTCTGGGATAAGAAAGACAGAAAGGATGGCTCTGGTACGGAGCTCCTGTGGACACAGGGACATGCTTTGGCTATGTCAGGATGCAGGAACCTCCAGCAGCTGATTGCAAAGTTAAAATCTGAAACATGTCTTGACCCAAACCTGGAATTCCCATTCAATGGGTCCCCATTTCAGTGAAGGATTTCCCTCCTTAGAGGAAGGGAACTGGACTGGCTGTCCCCATGCCCACAATGCCCTGGAGCTGCTTGGGGAATGGCTCTGAGGGGCTCTGGAGCCCTGCTCACACCTGGGGAGGGTCTTTGGCTGAGCCCTCCCTTTGCTGCTCCCCAGGTCCCCTCCTGCTGCCAGGCCTAGCCTGTGGCACTCCTGCTCCATCATCAGAACAAACTATTCCTGCAGGAGCAGAGCCCAGGAGGTAAGGGAGGTCTTTCTGCAGAAATCATTATGTTTTAAAAATGTCCAGGGTTTTCAGGACAAATGGGCTGTTGTGAGTGCTGTCCGTCCCCCTCCCCCCCACTGCAGTACTGCAAGGGGCATGCATGGAGATCAGTGCAGGGATTCTTGCATTACACTGAGTTCAATTACAAACTGTTCACTTCATGTTTGAAGCAATTTGTGTGAAATAACTCAGTTAAGAGAGATGCTCAGAAATGTTGCATGTAAGCAGCGTTTGGGGCTCAAAAACCAAAGTGCAGTATCTGCTCTGTTTTCCGATGGCTGCACGTCAGGAGATGACATTATTTTTACTTTATACGAAGTCTCTAAACTAGAAAAAATTCCTTCTTTCAGCTGGTGGGATATTAAGACTGAGTGGTCCCTGGCAGGGTGATGCAGTGGGGCTGGAGGCTTGGCTGGGCCACAATGATGATCTCTTTTAAACCCAGGTAAATCAAGGTGGTCATTGGTCTGATCCCAGTCTATCAGGAAGACATGAATCATTTTGTCTGCCAAGTAGATGGAAGGGGAATGCACAGGCTAATCTGCCCAGAATATTAATAACACTCGTGCCACTGTGCACCACTCCAGAAACACACAGCTCCACGAAACTGGGTTGTTCTTGCATCCATGCTGCTGTGTAAATAAATCCTGTAATGAAATTATGCTTCAGCATTACCCCATGGTAATCTCTTCACTTGGACTGTCTTTATGTCACATTTATGGCCTGTTCTTTGCTGGGAAGATTTTTAAAGGGGATGTGAAGTTTAAAAGAAGACAGATGACAAGCTGTGATCACGAGGAAGAGAGGCTCACCATATGGAAATAGAAAGCCCTGGCTCCCTCCCCTATCACTCCTCCCCCTCCCCTGCTGAGTTTCTCTTCTTCACATGACGCTATTGGGATTTGAAGATCAGAATACAAATTAAATTATTAAATGAGGAGCAAAAAAAACCAAAAAAACAAAAAAACCCCAAAACAAAACAAAACAAAAAACCCAAAAACAAACAAAAAAACCCAACAACCTAACAAAA